>PQXL01000640.1:0-17128 GCA_004916875.1 Botrytis galanthina
AGGATTAGTCATACATATAATGCGATTTGACTAATATTACATATTATATTTGACTGACGAATATACGGTATTATATATCATCAAATCGCCCAACCCTACTTCCATCCCATCAACTTTGCCTTGCTCGAACTCTTTACGGAGCACAATGTCGATTTTCTTAAACATCTTCGACTTTTGCTTATCAAATGTCCGAAACAGGCCTCATAAACAAGGGAGCCGGTCAGGACTGAGGAATTCAGATTGAATCGTGGTTGGTGCGCTTTACCCTGCCTATCGATATTCTCCCGCCACACCTTAATTGAACGTATCATTCTGCTGCAATTTATCGCATCCCATGCTTATCTACAGACTACAACCGTACTGGAACTTATCCGTCGCTGTTGATAGATGACCAACCCACATGCAGCGATGCACAGATGTTAATGCAGAAACAGATTCATCCCATCTCCCATTAATGGCAACCAAAAAGGAATGAAAATTGACACATGCGGCATCTGAATTTATACCCAAAATTCCAATGAAGGTCTTGATGTACTTTACACCGCATATGAGTCAGTGAATATGGGAAAATATGAGAATAATGGTTAAGGGGCACAAACTTTTGATCTTTGGAGCTTATTTACAATGCGAAAACTTTTCACAGGGACGGATCGTATTCAGTCAACATTGTGTCCAATTATTGTGGATTATCGGTCGCACCCATCTACTCGCTTATTTGGCTTGACTTTTATCTCACGAATCGTACAGCTACGGAGGATTCTACCATACAAAGGAGAGGAGAGAGAAAAATGGATTTTATTTAATGGACATGGTTACCATTGGACCAGCCATACCCCGAAAGGCTCTAAGCTAATTCTGTATAATATATGCCTCTTTAGGCTAGCACCTTCCTCTGAGAGCCATTCCGTTCGTTATTAATCATTACATATCAAGCCTAGTGCAGCATCTACTCTTTAGCATGTACGTATCAGAATATATCTCTCGGAAAACAGCGTGAGAAATCTCGTATCTTCCTCTCGCCCAATTCCCAATCCCTGGACGCCATATCCCTACACGGAACGGTTACCCATGCTCGAAGTCCTCAGCCTTCTAATCAGGGAAACTTGATGTCTCACCAGTTAGCCTTCCAGAGCCCCGGTATGTGGCTGTTCTTCACCCTGGCCAATTTCTCACAATTGGTACACAATTTCGATATTGGGTTACACCAAACACCTGTGTTCAATTGCACTCTTTTATATCTACCGGCAAACAAGCTATTTCGTTGACTCAATGAGCCGGATCGCTAGCAAATATAGTGTGCGGATAGCTAGCTAGCTATGGCCAACCATTGGAAGGACGAGCCAGACCATTCACGTTTTTTTCTTAAGATCTTTACGTGATTGGGTAAAGTTTTGTGCGGCGTGGCATAGATGCTAAATTTAATTGAGTTAGACGAAAACTCAAATCAATGCTTATACGGTGGTATCTAGAATGCCACATTAGGCGTTATCTCTCCAATTTTGTTATTATCATTGGTCGTAAACCACACACGGAAAACAACAGTGGAACTCGTGTTTGGGGATTATTTATTTGAAAAAGATATCTAAGTAATGGATCAAAGTCGATCCCCACTACTTTACTCTCTGAGTTACTGGCCCGTCCAATGACGCCCGTATGGATTACCCCTGGCTCCCAAGACTTTCGTGCTCTCAACTAGCATGGCAGCTCGTGTCAAAATTCAGTTTACTGCCTTATTAGTCCCACTATGTTCCATTTCAGGATAGCTTACGATTAAAAATATTCCATCTTAACCTGGGTCGTAGGCTTTAGGCATCCGATATACTCAGGATAGTAAGATCGACCTCTAGGGGGCAAGCAACAACACCGAGTTGTCCTTAGTCTTTAAGTGATCTTTTACACATTCACACTTCAGCCTCCTACCTCTCGTTCAAGTATCTCATCATAGACATATTACACTTTGTTTTTTCAAACATCCTTTTCGTCAATCTGCGATTTGCGGTCGACTTTCACGCTCGTTATTTCTCATTCTTGTTCGCAAGCTATTTGTTGTAATTTTTTTGGTGTTGAAGAACGGGTTCAATCTTGGATCACTTATCTGTGGATATCATACAAGCAAGCTACATAATACCTAGGAATATTGGAGGAATCCTTCTTAAGATCTTGCTGGTCCCGAACAATTTGAACTCCTGAAACTTTACATACAATTCGGCAATAGTTGATGAAGAAAAATTCATGATTGTGGTCACTTGAATATCGTTTCTGGTCGGTTTCGTTTGTCACGATGTTCGCGCGAACTCTCGTTGCCTTGTGCAGCGTCTTGCTGAATACACAAGTCGATGCCTTACGTTACGAGGAACAGTTTGTGGGCTACAATCTGAATACAAATCAGACCGCAACATCACCCTTTGATTACTCTGGAAAATGGGAAGATGTACGTGAAAATTCTTGGTTCTTGGAGTGTTGAGAACTTCAGTGGTGGATTTTGAAAATCCAAATGCACATTGGCTAACCTATCTTTTCGTAGCACGAATTTCACTTATCTCCTGATAATTGGCGTTTCCCTTTCTACTCTTTCTTTCTGGATAAATTCGTGAATGGAGACCCAACGAACGATGATATCAATGGAACCAAATTCGAAACTGATTTCATGCAAACCCAATTACGACATGGAGGTGATCTACAGGGTCTCATTGATAGTTTGGACTATATACAAGGAATGGGAGTAAAAGGAATTTATATTGCCGGAAGTCCTATGATCAATATGCCTTGGGGTGCGGATCAGTACTCTCCTCTGGATTTCAGTCTTCTCGACCAACATTTCGGAGATATCGATTTGTGGAGGAAAACCACCACAGCCATCCATGACAGGGGAATGTATGTGATTCTCGACAACACCATGGGAACTATGGGAGACTTGATTGCTTTCAAAGGTTACGAAAATTCTTCGACTCCGTTTACCCTCGTCGAGCACGAAGTCCTGTGGCGTAATGAAGGCCGCCAATATTTAGATTTTGCCTTCGGATCGAAATACAATAAGTCCTGCAACTACCCTAGATTTTGGCTTGACACCGGATTTACCGTCAAGGAAGATGTTACCGACCTCATGAATGGGTGTTATGATTCCGAATTCGATCAATATGGTGATACCGAAGCTTTTGGTGTCTTCCCCGATTGGCAACGTCAGTTGTCTAAGTTTGCCTCTGTCCAGGATCGTTTGAGAGAATGGGTTCCATCCGTGAGAACTAAAATCGAGATCTTCACTTGTATGATCATTCAACAATTAGACATTGATGGACTGCGTGTGGACAAGGCGACACAAATTACTGTCGATGCATTGGGAAGTTTCAGTCACGCAATGAGAGAATGCGCAAGAAGCGTGAATAAGACAAATTTCATGGTTACTGGTGAAATTACTGGAGGAAATACTTTTGGAAGTATTTACCTCGGGCGTGGACGTCAACCTGACATGTTACCGTCCAGCATGGCAAATGCGGTTCAAATGACCTCCAATTCTAGTTTGGCATATTTCATCCGTGATCCTGACCAAAACGCACTCGACTCCGCTGCCTTCCATTACAGTATTTATCGAACGCTGACTCGATTTTTGGGAATGGACGGAAACTTGGCAAGTGGTTATGATACACCAACTAACTGGGTAGATGCGTGGAACGAAATGCTTGTAACGAATGATCTTATCAACCCCAATACTGGAGTTTTCGATCCAAGACATATGTACGGAGTCAGCAATCAGGATGTTTTCAGATGGCCAGCTATCCAGAATGGTACACAAAAACAACTTCTAGGATTTTTCATTACGACTATACACATGCCTGGTATTCCTTTGCTCTTGTGGGGTGAAGAGCAAGCATTTTATGTCTTAGACAACACAGCCGACAATTATCTCTTCGGTCGACAAGCTATGTCTCCTTCTCAAGCATGGCAAACTCACGGATGTTACGCCCTTGGCAGTGGTACCTTCTATCAATTCCCCGGCGACTCTTGCACTCGAGGTTGTAATGACGACTGGAACAGCCGCGATCATAGAGATCCATCTCATCCAGTTCGGAATATTATTAAGGCAATGTACCAGATGCGAGACAACTACCCAGTTTTGAACGATGGATGGTTTTTACAACAGCTTTCCAACCAGACAGTTGAAATCCTCTTGCCAGGTAGTAACGGTACAGCTACTGAAACTGGAATGTGGAGTACCATGCGAAGTCAATATGATGGTATTCAGGATTTATCTAAAGCTGGTGGTCAAGCAAATCAGTCAGTTTGGATGGTTTACCACAACAATTATGACACCGTTACATACTCTTTTGATTGCAGTAGCAACGAAACTGCTCTCGTTGCTCCTTTCCTTGACGGCGTCACTGTCAAGAACCTGTTCTACCCGTATGAGGAAGTTACACTGAAAGCAGGACCTTTCAAGCTAGGGATCGCAAATCAAACTGGCTTCAATGGCTGTCTTGATAGTCTCACTCTTGTTCCATACGAGTATAAAGCATATGTGCCAAAAAAGAACTGGGTTGGGCCTTCGCCTATGATTACCTCATTTTCACCAGGACACGATGCACGACTTGCCTCAACAGTTGCTCCCGGAGAACAAGAAACCATCGAAATTGAATTTGGTTTCAGTGCCGAAATGAAGTGCTCTGATGTCATTTCGAAAATGACAATCACCTCAGCAACGGAAGACGGGCGGGTTGCAACATTAGCCAATGCTACCGGCGAATACTCTTGTACTTTGCTTCCAAGTGCGGTCAATGTCACCGAATTTGTCGGATCAATTCCAACTATGTGGACTTTCAAAGGAAATCTTACCAATGTATCCAACGGTGTCCACTCGATTACTCTCACCAATGTCTCCAGCAACTCTGGAAATTCCTCAACTGGAGCCACAGATACATTTTTGCTCCGCATTGGACAAGTTGATAATCCTATGACTTTCCCCGGTTCCGCAAACTTCACAAGAGAATTGCTTCACAAGTATGATAACGGCACATTATATGTCAGCCACAAAGCTGCTGGAGCAGATCAATTTAAATATTCTTTGAACTGGGGAAGTTCATGGTCTGAATGGATGCCATATGTTGGTGGAAATACCACACTTGAACCACAGGCTTGGACTGGTACAAGCAAACAAAAATGGGACGGAGATCACGTTATCATGCAATATTGGAGCAAACTTACTGGTAGCAGTGATGTTGTTCAACATGCTGATCTAGAAACTAACACCTGGTCGCGTCGTCTTCCGCACTTGTTCGCTAATGGTCCATTCAACCAGTATGGTTATGATACTGGTATCGAAAATGGTTTCTCTTTGAACAAGAAAGACAGTCTCTGGGAATACAAGTTTATGACTGAATGGCCAGCCGGTAAGTTGTATCTCCATTCGATATACTATGGCACTCTAACAATATCTAGTCATGCAAGTGAATGTTTGGGGTATGAATCCTGATGGACAACCTGACAAAACGATCGTTATGGGAGATATTGACAATGATAATATTCTTGACCGTATGCCACCTTCATCGCTGTCCACGGCGCTCATCAACATTACACGCGTGCCGCCATCACCATATCTCGGATACAAAATTGCAATCGACGACGGTAACTATAGATACTATCAAATCCCTTACGGAAATCGTTCCTACCAAATATTGATGGTTGTCCTTTTCTGGATTGTTCCTGTTCTCAGTGGTGGTCTCAGTATCTGGCTGTTCATGAAATCTTTCTACGCTGTCAAACTCAACAGTGTCGGTGTCAAGGAGGCAAAGAATTATATCCCATTGGCCCTGCGCAGAAAGCTGAAGAGAGACAAGAAAGAGGACGAATCTGAGAAAGAAATGACAGTCATGGGAGGATTACACTCAATGTTCCACGAAAACGCCACACAGCTTGGACTTCAGGCTGATGTTGCAGCTACCGGACGACGAACTGTACTTATTGCTACTATGGAATACGATATCGAAGATTGGGCTATCAAGATCAAGATTGGAGGTCTTGGTGTCATGGCACAATTGATGGGAAAGAATTTGGGTCATCAAGATCTCATTTGGGTCGTTCCTTGTGTTGGCGGTATCGATTATCCTATTGATCACCAAGCTGAACCTATGGATGTCACAATTCTTGGAAATTCCTACACTGTTCAGGTTCAGTACCATACTCTACGAAACATTACCTACGTTCTTCTCGATGCACCAGTCTTCAGAGCACAATCTAAATCTGAGCCATACCCAGCTCGTATGGATGATTTGGACTCGGCTGTTTACTACAGTGCTTGGAATCAATGTATTGCTCTTACTATCAAGCGTTTCCCTGTTGATTTGTATCACATCAACGATTACCACGGAGCCGTCGCACCAGTCCATCTTCTTCCAGAAACAATTCCATGTTGTTTGTCCCTCCACAACGCCGAATTTCAAGGTTTATGGCCCATGCGTAACCAGAAAGAGAGAAGCGAAGTCTGTCAAGTCTACAATATTCCAGAAGAAGTCGCCATCAAGTACGTTCAATTCGGAGATGTGTTCAATTTACTCCACGCTGGAAGTTCTTATCTTCGAATTCATCAAAAGGGTTTCGGTGCTGTCGGTGTCAGTAAGAAATACGGAAAGCGTTCCTGGGCAAGATATCCTATTTTCTGGGGATTGAGCAAGATCGGTAATCTTCCTAATCCTGATCCTTCTGATACTGGAGACTGGAATGGTACTCAAGATTCAATGGCCAAGACGACTGTTAACCAGGAATTTGAAAGTCAAAGAGGCGAACTCAAAAGACAAGCACAGGAATGGGCTGGTCTTGAACAAAATCCTAAAGCTGAGCTCTTGGTTTTCGTCGGTAGATGGTCAATGCAAAAGGGTATTGATTTGATTGCTGATGTTATGCCTGCTGTTTTGGAGGAGAACCCAAATGTTCAACTTATTTGCGTTGGTCCTGTTATTGATCTTTACGGAAAATTTGCTGCTCTCAAACTCGATGTCATGATGACAAAATACAAGGGCCGTGTCTTCAGTAAACCTGAGTTCACTGCCCTTCCACCATTCATTTTCTCGGGAGCCGAATTCGCCTTGATTCCATCTAGAGATGAACCTTTCGGTCTTGTCGCTGTAGAATTTGGTAGAAAGGGAGCTTTGGGTATTGGTGCTCGTGTTGGTGGTCTTGGTCAAATGCCTGGTTGGTGGTTCACGGTTGAATCTACTACCACCACCCATATGCTTCATCAATTCAAACAAGCCATCAAGGAAGCCTTGGCCTCCAAATTGGAAACTCGTCAAATAATGAGAGCAAGATCTGCCAAGCAACGTTTCCCAGTCGCTCAATGGGTCAATGATCTTGAGACATTGCAAAGTAAAGCAATCAAGATTCACGACAAGGAAGAGGCTAAACACTCTGGTAGACCAAGATCTAGAGGAAGAGACGGAGGAAATATTTTCTATTCTTCCGCTAAGAGATTGTCGAGTTTCGGTACCAGTTTGGCTAGCACCTCACAACTTGATGTTGCCAGTACCATCGGTGGCTCTACAAGGCCATCCTCGCCAACCCGTGTTGAACAGCCACCCGCCGGAGGTGGACTTAACCGAAAGCTTTCTTTGGGATACAGAGCAGGTCCAGGTCATCGCGTAATGAAGAACAGATTCAATGGTAGTAATGCATCGATCGGAATGGGTGGTCAAGTTAAACATGACGAAGGACTGACCGATGTGGATGAAGATAGCGATGATGAAGATGCCCGAGCTCGTGATGACATTTATGATGAATACGTACTCACCCCTGAAGAATTAGAAGCCCGAAGACAACAAGAGCAATTCAGAGGACGATCTGACAGTCCTGCTGGAGGCGCATTCCTCGCACCACAACCAGGATACTTGGATTCTCCACGAAGAAGTCCAAGTGCTAATACTGGTAGTCTGCACATCAATGACTCCGAATTGTCATTACCACGTCTCAAGGATGGTTCAAATATCTATTCCACTCACTCGATACCTGGTTCTCCTGGTTTGGAGTCACCAGGAACACCCGGAGCACACGATTCTTTGCTTCCTCCTCCATCGATATTTGGAGCTGGTGGTGATAATAACAGAGCTTCCATGCTTAGTTTGAGTTCGGTCATCGGAGACAAGACAGATTTCAAACTTCAAAAGGTCGATCCATTCTTCACTGATACTCAAGGAGAATACTACCAACAATTTGCCAAGAATCTTGATGGTCTTGATGGAAAGAATAGTGAAGGACAATTGTGTATTGAGGAATACTTGATCAAATCTGAAAAGAAATGGTTCGACCGATTCCGTGATGCACGATTGGGAAGAAACTCAGTCGCACCTTCATTCTCTGCCCTTGGAAGTGGACGAAGATCTCACGACAGCCGTGGACGATCCAACAGTCGGGATAGCTTTACCAACGATACCATTACCCACTCGAGACAAAACTCTAGTCAAGATAACATGGCACTCACTGGCGGATCTGCCCCCAATGATCAATTCTTACTTGGCAAAGATTATAAACCACCTACTGGTCTCCGTCTGGTCATGCAATACCGCTTCTTTGATTGGCCGGTCTATTCATTCTTACTCGCCTTCGGTCAAATCATTGCAGCCAATTCTTATCAAATCACTCTTACTGGTACTGTGGGTCAAACTGCAGAGAAACTTTACATCACAGCAACTATCTATCTTGTTACCTCGATCATGTGGTGGGAAGTCTTCTCCTTCTTCAAGTCAATCTACGTCCTCAGTATTCCATTCATCTTTTACGGATTGGCCTTTTTCCTCCTCGGTATGGCTCCTTTCGTTGACGGCGCTGATGGAAAGGGTTGGGTCCAGAACGTGGCTACTGGTTTGTATGCTGTTGCCGCTTCATCGGGTAGTATCTTCTTCGCTCTGAATTTCGGAGACGAGGGAGGATCTCCCGTCAAAGCCTGGGTTTTCCGTGCCTGTATCATTCAAGGGACACAACAAGCATATGTCGTCGTTCTCTGGTTCTGGGGATCTTATCTCAACAGAAGACAAGCTGATGGTCTCGGAACTTCCTTCACAACTGCCAGTCCCAAAATGTCCGCAGTCGTCCTTCCGATTGCGATACTCATGTGGGCGGTTGGTCTGGTCACTTATCTCGGATTGCCAGAATATTATCGACAAGCGCCTGGAAAAGTACCATCGTTCTACGCCTCGCTCTTCAGACGTAAGATTGTCATGTGGTTTTTCGTCACTGTCTTGATTCAGAATTTCTTCCTCTCGACGCTCTACGGTCGTAACTGGCTTTATCTCTTCTCCTCCAACCATGCTCCTACATGGGCCATCGTGCTTCTCATAATCTTCTTCTTTGGATTCTTATGGACAGCCTTCCTCTGGTTCTTTGCAATCTTGAGTAAAGATCACAGTTGGGTTCTCCCAATTTTCGCCATTGGTCTCGGAGCTCCTAGATGGTGTCAAATGCTCTGGTCTTGCACCCCAATTGGACAATACGTACCATGGGTCGGCAACGGACTCGCCAGCGCTCTGTTCTCCCGATCGTTGTGGCTTTGGCTTGGTATGCTCGATGCACTTCAAGGTGTAGGATTCGGTATGCTGTTGCTCCAAACTCTTACTCGTGTCCACATTGCTTTCACGCTCATTGCGGCCCAAGTTTTGGGTTCAATAGCTACTATTGTAGCCAGAGCATGTGCACCAGACAACCTTGGACCTGGACCCGTCTTCCCTGATTTTAGTGACGGGGCGGCTGGTCTTGGCAATGCATGGTTCTGGATCGGGTTGATTTTACAACTTGTGATTTGTGGTGGATTTTTCACATTCTTCAGAAAAGAGCAACTTAGCAAGCCTTAGAGCTATCTTGCGTTTTATTTTTGGTTAGACGTTGTTGCAACGGGTGCAAAGCAAATGGGATGGTGTAAATGCATGCAGGGTGGGCGGATGTCGTGTGCACGAATGAGGCGTTTTTATATTCTTTTTGTATAAAATGGTGCAGATTTGGACGGAATTATTGTATTTGGACATTACCCCTTTGGTGGGATGACTGAGTAAAGATTTTACACGATGGAAACGATACAGAGCGCGCAATATAGACTTTTGATTTTTAAATGTTCGCCATCGACGAACGGGTATTCGGTGGAGGGTTTGGGAGGAGACGCACTCTTTTTTTCTTGTGTATTTGAGAGTGGAACGGGCATAATATACACTTAGTTGAGATAGAACTTAAAGTTTAATGAACCTGTCACATACACATATCGTTCCATGGTGCTTTTGAATGGCGAATATCTGAATGGTTTTCACACTTCTCTTTGTCATCGCCATCGTAAGATTTGGGAGCGGAGTTGTCTCCCTGTCTTTCCAAAGCATTACCTTCAATCAACAAGGACATGAGATGAACTGGGTATAGATCAAGGCATAGTAGTGCATTATTTATTTGTAAAGGTAGCCCAAGAGGGTATCTCAATGAATTCTCATAACATCCAGCAGAATATCTCCCTCCAAATTACATCCATCCCATGCATCATAATCTCATAAAGCGCATCGTATCATATTTTCCTTTCCCCTCCCATCTCAAAGCATCAAAGAAGCAGTTTACATCATTCCCACAACACCCAATCCAGCCGCAACTGCAACTCCCATAACCCCGACTGCAGGAACACCTGTCGCCGCTGCTGCAGCACCCTTACTCGTCTCACTTGCGACCTTACTCCAGACACTCGACTCAACCTTGTCAACATTGCTCAAATAAGTGCTGACAGCCTTTTGCACATCCTTTGGAGCCTTCTTGGTAAACCAATCGGCAGTGACGATCTCATTGTAGTAGAAACCGCTTTTGCTGATTGAGCTGGCGACGGAGGATGGGGCTGCGGAATCGATGGCGTCGATGAAGGATGTGAAGGCGGCTTGGGTAGTCCAGGAGTTTTCGACAGAGGCGAGGGCCGTGGCGAGAGTGGAGAGAGCGCCGCCGGGGAGTGTGGGGGTGGCGGTGAAGAATTCGGAAATCACGGATGCGCTGGGAGGAAGTGTTAGTTTGGGGATTTGGAATTTGGGGGAGGGGAGGAAGGAGGGAGGGGGAGGGATTGCGAGAGGCTATGGAGGGAGACATACACATCGACGCTGGTTTTGTCTGCGGAGACAAGTGCAGGAGCTGCGAGAGCGAAGAGGACGGAAGTGTATGAGAACTTCATTTTGATATCTTTGAGTATGTTTCTTGAGAATTGAGTGGTGGTTTGGTTATGGATCTTTCTTTTTCAAGAAGCCAGACAGTTTACAAGTAAAAGTAGAAGTGATATCAAACTTAAGATTCCTCAAATTACAGAGCAGCAGGAAAAAGAGAAAACTTTCACTTTCGCTTATATATCTATCAATCAATCTATCTATCTAGGTATCAATCCATCAAGCAAATATTCACTCTCCTCCCATCTAGCTACTCTCATCACAACATTCACCACTCCATCTCGAAAGCGGCGCAGTTTAGGCAGCCCTGTCGTGTGATATCTTTCTTTGAGCATATTCACATTTCTGACCATTCGCCGGACCCATCAATATTCAATATTGCATCTCCTTTCCCCAATCATGCGTACCCGTACCTCGCCGCGCCGCACATCCGCATACAAGCCCTGTCACAAACCCGACCGTGGACGGTCGTCCCTGACATTCTTGTATCTTTATCCGTCGTGTATGCTCTCTCATCCAATACCTTCTTTGATCCCAGCGAAAAGCCAGCCTACAAACTCGGTGAAGATGCTGGGGACCTAGCAACAATCGCATCCAACATTCTTCACCCGTTTGTTTTGGGATGAGAGACAAACGGTTGTAACCTCGAAAATAAATCACAAAACAAGCTTATCGATCAACCACTAATGACCCCGAATTCCCCTCCCCACCTTCCGCATCATCCGGCATCCATCTAAACTAAATTCGAAGCTTAATTGTTTAATTTCGCACATTCAATTATACTCCATGTGCTTGCTACTTATATCCGTTTTATCCGTTTTGAGACTTGTAGTACCAGTATAATGAAAAATCAAAATAGCCATGCTATGCTATACCTAAATCACATTCGCAAAAGCAGCATTAACAGTCGGCACGGGAAATCTTATCCGAGCGCTAGGGATATTATATTAAGTTAAAGGTCCGACAGGAACCCGCTTTGTTTTATTCTCCAATAAGTACTAGGTAAACGAGTAATTGGCTAGTCAAGTTGAGGCTCGGAGACTACGAGATAGTTTGGATGCTAAAATAGCGATGGCTAGAAAGAATGCCAAAGCTAGAGATTAGAGGATGGTAGCCTACGGAGATATTTTCCATCCTTCGCTTAAAATGTACCGATTTCTGGCTCTGGAAGAGACGAAGAAAGTGCATATTTCGTAGGTGGCTTGGAAAAGTGCAGATAAATTACATGTGTTGATCGTGTAATGGAAACACGAGATCGATTGATCTGTTAAGGGTTGAGAAGGTTAGCTATTGTTTGCTGGGAGACGGATGATTATTCCGTGGTGAGTGGAGAGGGAAGTTTATGCTTTAGGTGAGAAATATTGGCATTTCTGTCTTTCTCGAAATCTTGGTCAGAATTCATACGAGCAGAGCATTAGCTAGATATGCAGGATGTCGTCAATACAATCATGCATCTCCAAATTTTTCCATTGCACACACTTAGTTACTCTACCCACACTTAAACAATTCCCACGATTCACCCACCACCACAGCAATAACCCGCGAACCGCGGTTCTCCCAACTCCCACTTCCCAATCCACGAGTCATCTCCCTGGAAATAAAAAGCGACGATATGCAACAAATCTCCATATATATATTATATGCATTGAATCATTGAAATGCACTATACTCTTACCTAGAAGTATTTATCCTCTGGTCTTGTATTAATCTGAAGCTATTATTGATAATAAAGACTTTCGGATACTTAGGTACCACATACCTACCGATGGAGAAAAATTGTTTAGAAAATGGAATATATTAAATAACTCGGGAAAGAAGAAAATCGAGATATGGAACGAGGTATGTAGGTTGTAGGTAATAAATAGCGAAGATAGCAATATGAACAAAAAGAAATAAGAGAAAAGAAAATCATACCTACGACCTGTAAATTTCACGAATGGGAAAAAAGATCACTGGAGAGAAATCACGATATCGATCTCGTGTGGGAAATTTCCAATGGTTGTTGATATATGGAGTATTTGCTGCGAAGACATAATTGCTTTAAGAGAAAATCAACAAAGTAAATAGATAGATTGCATGATAGTATGATAAAAACAATACCCCAACTCTCAACTCCATATCTAGTCTGTTTGATCTGACGATATAAATATATAGATAGCAATCTGATTGTGATATCCAACGCATGTCCTCCCATCCCAATCTTTCACATTATATCATGAGTACTCGATAGAGTGTGCTATTTTCAAACCATCTTCTTTTTTGACGTGGTTTTGGGGTTTCTTCCCCCCTCTTAGTCTCTGTGAATATATTCAGATAACATTTCCTCACTCCCTCTCTTTCTCCTGTTTCTTTCTTTGTATTCCTTCCAAGTTCTTCTATCCACATGCCCCTCTGCCTCCCCTTTCTCAGCGTCTCCCATCCCTCCTCAGCTCACCCCATCCACCATCACCAAACTGAACAACCCTCCTCATCCTTCACCCCTAAGAATCACAAATAAAATCAAACTCCGCATTCGAACTCGTGAGCACCTGAAAGTTCGTCTGCGTAGCCGTTGCTCCCGCCGCTAAACACGATGCTGAGGTTGTGGAAGAAATTAGCTTTCTCTCTTTCTTTTTGACATATCTCCCATCTCATCTCCTCTCCATACAATCAACCGTAGAATTGGGTTTGAACAGCTTTTGCGTCTTCCCTTCCTCCTTATTCCCTTCTCCCTCTCCTCTTGGTGTGTTCGTCCCCCTTCTTCCTCATCTCCTAATATTGCTTCGAGTATGTAAACATTATCATAAACGATTCGGGACCAGCCCTTCGTCTATCTTTCAATAACTCTATCTCATAAACTTCACAACCCAACTCAATCCAAATTACCACTATTACCCCGCTCACAAACCCAACATCAAACTCCTCTCCCCAACCCTCCACTCTACGACCCTAACAAACCCCCACCAAAAACCCTCCAAAAAACAAAGTCACAAAACCAAAACTCCCTAGAAAAAACAACACCACTCCCCTCAAAACCCCAAACAACCTACCCACCCAAATTCCATGAGAAGAACCCGCTTGTCTCTTCACCAAATGCGATAATGTATGTTTTGAAGAAGAGGAAGAAGAAGAAGAATTGGAAGGGATAAACATACACTCCTGAGTTTGACAACCTTCCACGCTTAGATCTGCAACTGCTTTTGCAGGATTATTGGCTGCGTCGGCGCATTTATTATTTTGATTGGCGCAGGATCGAGAGTAGGCGTCTGCGAATGCGGGCTAGAGGGGAAGAGTGTTAGCATGTTTTAGGGGGGAATGATGAAGAGAAGAGAGGATTAGATAGGAGAAGATAAATAAACGAGAGGTTGAAAGGAGAAGACAAAAAGATTAACAAATATGACAACAACAAAATGAGAAAAATAGATATCCCCCCCCCCAAATCAAAAGAAATCAAAACTCAAAAATCAAAACTCACAAAAGTATCCCCCGCAACCATGAACGGTCTCGCATGATCCCCGGAATTAGTTATCTGTCCCAGATTCAAATCAGTAAATACTTCTCTCTCATTTACCTTTGACCATTTCAACATTCATCTCCTAATTCCATCCCAATCTCCTATAAGAAGATTCCCACAACGACAACGACAACAACAACCACAACCACAATCCCTTCCCTCCCCCAAAACCCATACTAACAAAGCAGAGAAAAAGAGAGAGATACACAAGCCTCTCAAAACAAAAAACCACATACCGGATCCGCCGATACACCACCCAAAGAACCTGCGAAAATCTAACCCCAAACAAAATGTCAGTTAGAATCCAATCCATAATTGTATATATATATATTCCCAAGCTTATATTATCTCTCCCAGAAATTTGATTCATGCGCTTGCAGATATGAATTCTGTGGACTCTGATAAAATCTCGTGTCTTTCTTTATATCACTTTTCCCTCTCTCCTCATATCTCCTTAGACCTCCCCATCTATCCTCTCCCCCAAAACCCAAAACCACATACCTGCAAATTACTCAACGCCCTCCCCCACACCCCCTTAAACTCCCTGGCAAACTCTCCTTCCAAACGTGCATCCGCATTTCCACTCGCACTCCCCATCTCATCCGCATACACACTTCCCCCCAACACCATCACGCTCAATATCAGACTGACGCTGAAACTTGCTGGATTGTGGAATTTCATCGTGGTGTGTTGTGTTGTGTTTGTATATTCCTGTTGTGTGTTGATATATATCCTCAGATGTGTATATCCCAATATCCAATATCCAATATCCACGAACAGCAAATCTTCTCAAATATGCGTACCTGTGCAACACAGCGAGTAAAAATCCAATTTCGATTTCGATTTCGAGCCGGCGTTATCGATTCGATTCGATTTTTCCAGGACCTTTGAATTATTTCTTTTCTCTTCGTGTTTGTGTTTGTGTTTGTATTTGTATCTCGATGAACCTTATCAATTCAATCAAAAGAAAGAAAGAATGAATAGATATACTCCGTATGTATGAATCCGCCGTGAAGATCCCACTCAATCAATCCCTTTCCTTTTCTTTCCTTCTCTCTGCTTCACTTCAACTCAAATTATAATTTATTTATTTCTTTTCCAAAGAAATCTTTTTCGTGCACTCAAATCGTCACTCTTGGTCGTAGAAAATCGTTGATGTTGATGTTGATATTGATATTGATATTGATATTGATATTGATATTGATATTGATATTGATATTGATATTGATATTGATATTGATATTGATATTGATAAAATTCGGTCACGCCGTTGAGGTATTCAATTTCAATTCCAGTTCACAAATAAATAAATAAATATTGATCAAATCAATCAATCCAATCCAATCCAATCCAACCCAATCCAATCACCTTCCAAAAATATAACCGCTCAGCTCAAATTCTCAAACAAGTTACAACCCCCTTCCCTTTCCCTCTTCTTCTTTACCCACACCATCCAAACCTCACTTTACCTCACCTCACAAAGCAAAGCTTACACACAGACACACACCACAACAAAAATCCAACCCCAACCCCAATCTCAGACATCAAACCTCAAACATCAAACAAAACATATCCCTCTAACCTGAGACCGCCAACTTCACAACCCAACCAATCATCACCAACCCTTCCCTCCCAAAAAAATTATTCAACCACATCCCTCCTCTCTCCTCATCTCATTCTTCCCATCCTTTCCCTCCCGCTTTCTTTGAAATCAGAATAGAAAACTCCATTATCTATTCTCCGTATACTAGCTTCATATACTAGCTAACTTCGAAACATGTATGCGACTATATTCGTTACATATATCGTATATAAATGTAGGTACCTAGTATGATATGGAACGGTAACTAGATTCCTAGTAACTACCCCTCTTCAACTTTCTACTTCCAAGCTATCATATCATATCATATCATATCATTGATAGATGAATTAAATCAATCAACTAATCAATAATTAATTCAAATAAATAAATAAATAAATTATCAAAATACTACTTACTCACCCATGAACTTGTTCAAAACACTACTTACTCACTTATTCGAGTATATCTATCTATCTAGATACCTAAATACCTAAACAAACAAATATCCAAATCACTACAAGGAAACGAGTAAACAAGAAAACGAGTAATCAAATAATCAAATAATCAAATCATTAATCTACTCAATATTCAATTTATTCCTTTCGATTTACTATCAATCGATATCTCATTACTATTCCATCTCATTATTATCTAGATATTCATGTTAATCTTATTTAATTATATAAATAAAAATATTTATTTACTTCAAAAGAATAACTTCAATATAATAGCTATTATATCAAAAGAAAATAAATAAATAAAAAAAAGATCAGTTCTTTTAATAGTATTTATATTAAGCCTATAACTTTTCTAAATAATTAGTTTTTTAAATAGAATACCAGGGGCCTGCGAGCCCCCGGACCCCTTGCTTTTTGAGAAAGTATAGTAAAATTATATTTATAA
>PQXL01000641.1:0-17110 GCA_004916875.1 Botrytis galanthina
TATCCCCTAGACCGCCATCTTAGCACTCCTTTGTGGTCCGTGCGCTTAGCAAGAATATCAATAACTTCAAATTTAATATTATAAATAAAAGTGTTTATATTTAATAATAAAGATCGATATTTATAAGATAAATAATAATAAGTATATGAAATATATTTCTATATATTTCTTTTTGGAAAATAATTGTTGTAAGATTTAATAAATATTTTTATATTATAAATCTCAGAATAAGAAAAATCAAAAGCAATTTTTATATAATATATAGTTAAAAAAGAATATTAAATTAAATATTCAATATTTTATTAAAAAGATAAAGTTATATATAAGATTGTATAGAAATATATAGAACTTACTATTTTTTTATATTAAAACAATAAGTGGCTAACATTTATTATAGAAAAATGATTTAAAATAATAAGAATTATTGAAATCCTGAGAATTTGATTGGTTGATAGACCCTCGTTAAGCAAGGAGTCCTAAGATGGCGGTCTAGGGGATACTGATGTACGAACTTGTGGGGAATACCTGGTCGACAACGTTTGGAAAATATAACCTTTCGTTTAATATTTCGTTGTTCATTCCGGACGGCTTCATAGATTGATGTGATACCCCTTTATTCCTATCAAGATTTTGAATTAATCAACTAATCGCCTAAATTTTTGATTGATCTCAGAATGACGTTCAATCACACAATTCCCGCGCGGGGTTCCGGAGGGGAAATAAAGTAAATATTAAGCATAGAGATTTTCCCAATTCTCCACATTTGCACTTTCCAGCTCATACTCAAGCTTTCACAATCCTGACCACGTCTCGTGGCATAGAGCTCAAAAGCTAGAGCAATAGATTAATCCAACGGGATATTCGCAAAACACTTTCTAAGGAGAATTATCCTAGAATAGCAAGTTATCCGGATGAGCAACAAGGTAATAACTTCCATTTGTAAGGACATCTAGGTCATCATGACCAACACGGAAATGATATGAAGAGTATGAACAATCACTAGTCAATAATGATTGGTCAACATGCCGGACTGGTGCCGAAAAGATTTAGATTCTTGTATCAAGGAGGTTTGAGAGTTCTTCTCCACATTATTTTTAGTCTAGACTGCACAGACAAGTGCGGAATAAATTTCTGAATAGAGACATTTGTCTACCCCACTGTGAAGTCTTTACCGGCTCTTCAAACTTATCAACACACACGAACGGATGCAGTCTTAGAGGCAATTAGATATTTTTCTGTGAGATCATCGAGATGACGGAGATTAGGAACGTTAATCCAAATTTCTTGTAAATCTCTACAGTCTGTGAGACAGTTGGAGTAGCTTTGAATCTATGGAGAACATAGCAAACAAGTCAAGATGATATGATATGATATGATATGATGTGATATGATAGGCGAGTCATAAGGACAAGATTAACTTTCATATAGTCTGTTAAGTTTGTGATTAAGTGGCGGAAGCAACTAAGCTAAGTTTTCTTATGATAGAAACTTTCTTCTAGAAACAAACTTAGTCTCAAGAACTTGAATAATGAGGCTTTTGACGAGAATGCATTATCAAAAATCAGTGTTAGCAAAACGAGCAAAGCAATAAGAACCGCGGTTGACATCTATGATAATAAGATAACGGAACAAACACCAGGGATCCTTTCCATCTGTTCCACAATGGGATTTCTCTTTCCAAAAAACATGATATTTTGTTTTGAAGTTCTCGTCAGTTCGTTCCAAGATTCGATGTGGAACCTGTAGATGCAGTATCATTATAGCGATTATGCCTGTTTTTAGAGCGTTAAGACGACTTTCTAAAGTTTAATCTCCAAACGAAAATCTCCACATCGACCCCGAAACTAGAAACGATCCACTGATTCACGGGTACTTGAACAAAATAAATCAAAGATGAAGTTCCGATTTGCTAGACTCTCAACCCTAAATCGACGTCTGTGCAAAAACATCGCCAACTTGCCAAGGTAGCCCAATCTTCTGATACGAAGCTTCTTTTCCATGTGTCCCATGATGATCATCAGAACTGGCAGGATGAAAGTAATCTATCAAACTTCCCGGAACTTACACCGAGATAATCAGTATAACCTTCGATTAACTTCAGAATGACATCAAGTCATCATGTCAACATTATGAATCTCGAGCTTCCAATCCTGAATCAGCCACCCCCTCGAGTAAGCAGGTACATATGTACCACATGATTCACCATTGATCATCATCACGAAGCTCTTGAATCTTCATGTCTTACGGTTACCCTTATTTTTGACCTCCTCACTTTTCTCCTAGCTAGCTAGTATAAGAACCTATTAATTCTTCTTACACACCAGTAGATAGCCCTGGGCATAATCCTACATTCCTTGCAATTATCATGCAGTCAACGACTTTTCTTGCCTATTTTTTCCTAGCTTCCATGTGTATTCCTAGTTTACCATGCAGTTACATGGCTGCCATGAATGTGCACGGGGCAGCACGGACCCTTGGTTGATTCCGTCGAGGTAAGCGAACTACTATCCTGTCAAAAGCTCCAAGCGGTTTCATTTCATCAACCACCCTTGTTTTGTCACCAGCACCCTCAAACACTTGCCAAAATCACAATTTCGCCTCTCTGCACTAGCCATTCTGCACAGTGCCTTGGTAAAGTACCATTGAGTGAAAGAGGCAAACAGGTAGCTCCGAAGATTAAACTCATCTTCCTCCGTGCTTTATCCGGCATCATATGCCTTTTTCCACATGATTTGGTGCTTACTAGCCCCTTCTTGTCATTGTGCCTGTCTTAGACGCTAAAATAGTCGATTTTCACTCTATAGTAGGAGAAGAAAAGAAAGGGCACTAACGGGCCCTGCTGCACACTACCTTATAGACTGGGGATAATATATTAGGAATATTGCATATCCCCACATGAACCCTCGCTGGGTCGGTCCAAGTGTCTGGCACTCCTTGAGTATATCTTAATCCTGTCTTTTCCGCCGCTTAGAGTCTTCAAGTGGATCGAGTCCATTTATATGTTTCTTTCTCCGCTATATTAATATATATGCCACATTCCTTCTTACACAATTGAGTATTGAACTTTCTTTCCTACACCCATTGAATCGGAAAATCGAGCCAGGAGCTTCGAAACGGATCAATTCCTAATATGGCTCATATTTCCGAATACTTTGTCGATGCGACGAGCAGTGTTGGCTTAAATAACTTAATAGCTCGCGAGATGGGGGTATCTTCACCTCAAAACGTTGTATGTAATTCTTTTTCGTGGACAAGCTGGTTCTTGCTCACATTATATTTAGCCTTCGGAATCCCCAGTTATGGAAGAGAAAGAAAAACATATTTGGCGAATGCACCAACCTAGTGAAGCACCACGAAAATACAGTATATTTCCTTCTAAAGACAAGCTATCGATTGGCTCAGATCGACAAAGTCCAGAATCCTCATTATCATTGGCTTTAGGAGAGAAGCACAACGTTCAAAAACCCAAAGAATTGAACAAACGAAGAAAACCAAGTGTCACCGAATTAGGTCCAATGACTACTGTATACGAAGTTTCGATGGATTCTCGTGAGTACCTTGAACATCTTCTAAGCATGCTTGAAATTAACGTTGAACAGCTACTATTCCAGGACGACCTCCTCTACACGAAAGATCTTTCAGTGCACCAGGTGGGAAATGGAGACAGCATACATATGGCGAATCTTTAGTTGCATGTATTGAGGGACCAATTCTAGATGAGAATGCAGAGATTGAAAACGAAATTAATGAATCCAACGTTTTGAAGAGACAGCGATCAAATTCCAACTGCCGTTCGAAATCACCCAGACCACTTTCACCAAAATCTTTGGCTCCTCTATATATCCCATCCAGAAATGCACCAATGCCACCAAGAATTCGTACTCAGTCTTCACCAAGTACACTAAGATCACCAATGCCACCACAAGTGCCACCAAAGTCTGCTAGAATGATGGAGCAATCTCCATACCATAGATCTTCTCCTTTTACCCCTTCATCATCTGTTAGTGCTTCTACAGCAGCAACCACTCCAAGTTCTCCACGAGAAGGACGTTCTTCTCCAAAGTCTTGGATGTCTACTGGTCGATCATCACCAAAACCATGGATGAATCTACTCTCCGGACGATCATCTCCTAAACCAGTCAAAGACGCCTCATCCATCATGCAGCAGAGCGCAAATTCCAGCTCAATCACTCTTCCACTTCCAACCCCACGACGAACCTCCCCCGGTCATTTCCGCAACCAATCAGAGACCTTCGTCCAGCAGCCACGAGCCGGAACTCTGGCTCACGATGTACCTCATCGACGTGGAGGGTCTGAATCTGGTCCCTCAATAATAGATCGAGGAAGACCTAAGAAGAGAAGTGATGGATCGCCCATCAAAGCATCGGCCCCCAAGCCCTTGCATTCAAAAAGAACTCCTACTTCCGAGGAGCAAATGGCTTTCGAACATTTACCCCAGGGTGTCAAGGCTGCTCAAGCAAGTTCGAAATTGACTCAAACGGAAATGGAGACACTCAGATGTCAGGCTATTGGCCAAGTTTGTCGCTTTGAGGTTCTCAATTCAAAAGATGTGGAAGCTCTTTCAAGAGTATGTTTTTTTCTCTCTTTTTTCCAACATTTTACTAACCAACCCAGGAACTTCGCGCTCTAGACGAACGCTGTCTCTACCTCCGCAAAACCCACCGTTCTCTCCGTGCCGGTCGTCGCAATCTCCATGATCGCATTTGTACTTATCTCCGCTCACCCCGCACCGCCAAATTCTCCCACGATGCCATTCTCAAACAAGAAGAAGCACTCTCGGAACTCGATTCATCAATTGATGACTGGGTATCCAAACTCGATCAAGCTGAGAACAGACGCACACGAGTGCGTCAAAAGTTATTGGAACATGTTGCTGCTGCTGCCTTTATGCCCGTTACTACTCCTTCAGTTAAAAAACATAATAATAGTGTAAATACCATTACACCCCCACGAAGCCCTATCAAGGGAATTAGTCCTGTGCGAGAAAGTCATCGCACAGTCGACATTATGACTCCCCAACCCCAACTATCCGAAGCAGAACTCAAAGAGAAAAAAGAGGCGAGACGGAAAGCAGTGGAATCTATTCGCATCTATGCGGACTCGGATGTCTTTGCTCTGTTGGCCGATGTGGAAGATGAGATTAATAGAATGGGTGATCCTACTTTGTCTTCCTCATCTGCGGATGAGTCTCATGAGAAGCAAGTGACAGCTCACGCACAAGCTCCACGAAAGGAAAAGGCTCCTGAAGCTTCGCAAGCTGATTCCCGTTTCTCATCTTCTGCACCCGCAGCGCCAATGTCGCCTTTCTTGCTCAGACCAATGGTTTTCACCATGCCCGCTGGAAAGCAAGGTGTGAAGGTTTAAATCTTCACATACCTACCTACCTACCTGTCCTGTCTTTGTGCTCTTTTATTTTTGCTGGCGATTATCCCATCCTTTTTGGTGTTTCCCCCCGCATTAATCTCGTTGGCGTTTTGCTTTCCGTGTAGAAACGTATAACGACTTTCACGATTCACATCATCTACTATGATACGGCTGTCTTTCTTTGGTTATTCTAATTTTTTTATGTTTTTCCTTTTTGTTATACTCGATTCTATGATACCAATTTTATTTTAATTCTTAAAAGGGGAATGTTGGCTTGGGGGAAATGTTACACTATACTGTCTATCATTTGGATTTCCTTTGTATTATGGGATGGATGGATTATGGATGGATGGATGGAAAGATGGAATATGTCAGGACTTCTCTGTAGAGGATTTAGGATGGAAGGGAAAGGAATGGAAGTAAATATATAGGGCTAAGAGACTAGCTATCAAAAAAGATTTGAAGATAGGTAGATATTCATAGGGTCTCGAAATGAGAGAAAATAAGAGTAAATGAATTCCTCTTCAATACTATATTAAAAACTGCTCTATTACCAAATGAAAATCGTGAGAATTGTGTCAAAACCTCTTACTCTTGTCTACCATCCTCCCATCCTCCTCAATCCAATATTACTCAAAGTTCTCCCCTCTATAACCCCACTCCCTTCTAATTTCTCCCCATTTCCCAACATCAGCTCCGTAACCACCTTTCCCATCTCCCTGGTCGGCGTATACAAATTTCTACCCACAGCTCTAACCACAGGAGAAAAGCCCATTTCCACCAGCTTCAAGAAACCTGTTCTCTGCGGCACAAATTCCTTGATCTCTGCATGTTGAGAAGAATCCACTGCGGCTGGTCTCACATTATATACTTTGAGATTCTCACAACTTTTTTCTGCAGGTAGAGCGAGCAATTCGGCTTCAGTTTCACCTTTTACGACTCCGAACATGGCAGTTAGCATACCAGGGGATGAGGTTGCGCCTTCACCGGATATGAAGAGGAATTTGAAGGATTTGGGCGAGGAGAGAGGGGAAAAGGCTCGAGCGGCGCGGAGGGTATAGGTTTTGGTTATTTCAGTGAATTTTCTATGATTGATTCGTTAACATTGTTCTTCAAATTGAGAAACACAAATCCTCGCAAAGTATGAATGAAGACTCACTCCTTATCCACTCCCACACTACTAGTACCCAAGGCCCAAACACACCCCTCTGCTCCCTTCAATTGCTCCAAAACAGTCTCTGGATAATTCTTAAAATCAGAATGGATGATGACAGTTGCCTTCTTGCTATTTGCATGTGTTTCGGCAAGGGGAACAGGGTTTCGAGAGAGGATTGATATTTTGGTGACTGATGGGTGTATCAGCATCTGATGGAGAATACCAGAACCGACGAGACCGGTTGCGCCGGTTAAAATTAAATGCATGATGCCTTTTGAGAGAGGGTTTTATGGTGGGAATTGTGGTAGGATCTGTGAGAAACGAAGATTGAGCAATTGGGATAAGAAAGAAAACATATTGTAATATGAGGAATGCATGAATGATATACAATTTTACTTGACGGGTGAAGACAAGAGAGCTGACGAGGCTACACGAGGAGGCTGTTATGCGGAATTCATGACCCCGCTTTTGATGATAAGAAGAGAAAATTATTGGATGAACAAAGGAAACTAGTGCGAGTAAATATGCAGCCTGCTGACACGACCAATTATATTCGAGAATCAAATGCAACTTGCTGACCCAAATCAATTTGGTTTGTTTGTAGGCTCGTTGGCGCCGTGAGATTCACAATACTCATCGTCAAAGACGAACGCCCTACAAAATTGATGGACAATGAGAGTCTCACTCTCTGATAATTCACGGAAGTCCCGTCCAAGGGGCCGCAGAGAGTGGGCAATAGTTGGTATGGAAATGTCCTTCATGTTGTTTACCCATCTCAGAATCAAGCTAACTTTTGGTGATGAAGATATGTTAGGTGAGTACGATGGTGCATTTACGTTCATTGCAGCGCCCAATCTCTTCTACATGCTTCACCGCAGTCAAACCAGCAGAACTTCGGCGCGTAGACGATAGTGCGTCGGTTCAGTCCGAGAGATCTCTCTTCCAGAGCATGGAATTCGTACCCTAGGGCCGATACAATACCGTGGAAGTCAATCACATCTACATGAAGATTGTGCTATCTATCTCTCGAAACAATTCGCAGAAAGATCCAGGTATCAGGATGGATTCTATTTGAGAACCATACCTCAGTCAACATTCGCATACCGCACACGAACTTAGTACGGAACGACTGCATGGTTGACAACCATGATTGATCCTATCATCAGCTTCACCGTTTCAAGGAGACCTTGCTGCACAATTACGACCACCTAGTTTCACGGAACAAACCACAAAAAATCAGAATAAAAAGAACGTATGGGTAGTTCTCCAAAGACTTACTAAGGAATATCCAATCTACAACTTCTGCGAACATGGATTTGGCGCGGGACGAGCTGGTGTAAGGATGAATTATCCTGGTTGCCATGCATCCTCATGTTTTCATTCATGAACTCATCTGGTTCATCACAAGGTAAAAAGACGTTTCAAACCCCGCGGGAAGTATCTCGTTTCTTCATCAAAAGAAAATGTAACCAGGTGGGTATCATTCGTCTCATTTTCCCATCACGTATATCGTCATCTCACTAGCCACCGGCAGCGCTTCTATATCTTTTCCTATTTCTATTATTTAACATCTGAGAAGTCTCGGACGTTGTAAAGAAGAATACAAGTAAGCTCGTATGCCTTACTCATCTACCGCATTCCCATTTTAATGATTATCAATCCTACTTCCTTGAAGTTTCACAAAATATTATAATTTTTAATAAAGAATTATCAAGCCTACCCCACGAGTCTACGATCAGAGACGATGTAGTGGTGGGGTAGTGAGACACATCTAACTCCAATCCAAATATAGTTTCATGAATCTACAAGCGCAAGTCAGATCCTCGCGGGCATTTACAAGACGCAAACATCCATTTTAAAAAGGTTTATCTTGGGGTACATTGTGCTGCAGAAAGTGGAAATGAAGGGATCGGCCTCGGCGATTTGAAACTAGGAATCTAGATAGGCGTATCTGATGGTATTATGCGGCACGGTAATCATCACATTAACCGCTTCAAAATCCTGCATCAAGAAATAGGGCCCTTGTGGTGCGTATGTGGTAGCATTGCATTCCTCAATTGTTAAGATCGCAACGATTTTGGTCTCTTTTGTTGCCTTGGAGTGGGGATCAATGATTCCGCCCGTTAAAATTCGCTTCCAGACCGCTTTTGATATTGTCCGACATGTTGAGTGTTTCACTGATGCACATATCATAAAATGCGACGCACGATTATCACGTGTGTCGGTGTACAGGAGACTTCTGTATCTTTATTTCAAACATTTTTGAATCTGAGGGGTTCGCGCCTTGAGAGATTGCAGAACTCGGATTTCGTCCCCTGAAATACCACCCTGTAGATTTTTCATATAGTATGCATGGGTCTTTTGGTAATGTGCATTTCTTACATTGATGGGTGGCTCAGTATGTAGTCGGTGAGACAGCTCGTCATATGAAATACCTAGGGGGAAATGCCAGAATGAGGATATTGTTGGGCTTAACTTAGGTAGGAGCATTAGGGAAATAGGGAATAGGAAAGGGAATCACAAGTATTGAATTACTGATGGAAGAAGGAGCAATGGAATGAATGTGCGGGCGATACATGAAGATACAAACCCGGTCGACCTTGACAGACCCAAAATGTTATGATATACCTGGTGACTACCTAGGTAGTCCCAAAAGCAACAAAATTGGAATCGATATGCATTGAGCAGAAACTGGACGCGTAAGATTGTGTCAATTCTGAATATCATGAGAATAAGAAATGAAAGTGGCTTCCGAAGCTAATTTAGGGAATGCACTCGACGAGGACTCTTCTTTCTTCTGAATGTGATGCCTTCACTTTGTGACTGATTGTCTATATACTTGAATAGTGACACCAATTTCGGTTTCATTTTATGATTTCAATAGGATGTGTATCTCAAGTAGGTATTGAAACTAAACTTGTATGTTCTCTGCCATCTTCTCGTCGTGTTGCTTAGTCAGCTTGCTAAATCATGTATCGATAACGTTAATAGCTCTTGCTCCACCCACTTTCCGTTCTAGAGAATCAAATGGCAATATATCACAATCATTACTTGTTCTTTGTTGAGATATGTCAAAAGCAATATAGCTCATAATAAATTTCTCGCGTTTTGATTGTACTCCTAGTGCTTTCAACTGGGTTTTCATCAAAAGCAATATGTTGCGTATGCTGCCGTTTGCCACTTCATCCGGCTGAGAGGACTCCAACCTCCTTCGCCCATCCCCAAAATTGAAGTAACTTTTGCAACCTGAGCTCCCTTTGTATGTGCTCACTTAATAAGCGATATTGATCTCGAATCCATCATGCTTCGAGGTTGCCTTCGACGGCCATTTGCGACGTTGAGCACATCTTTGGTTACACGTCATCCTAGGCACCTCTTCCCATACTCGCCAAGCACGTTGCCATGGGCGGTCTTGAGTCAGAAAGCTCATCTACCTCATGGTATCATTCTCTGCGTCAGAAAATTGGCGCATGCTGCAGCTGCAGCAACGGAAAGTGTTCCTGATGAGACGGTCGCTGCTGTCCGGGGTATTGGACCACCCAGGACGTTGTTACCACCATCTCCTGAACAACAAATTGCTGTTGATACATTGTTACAAACTAAAAAGAATATTATTGTTGATGCATGTGCTGGTTCTGGAAAAACGACCACCATCTTGCATCTTGCGCAATCTGCTCCCGATACCAGATTTCTAGTATTGGTTTACAATCGGCGATTGATGTTAGAGACAAAACAGAGGATAGAAGATTTGGGCTTGACCAATGTGACAGTACAAAACTACCATACACTAGGAGCTAGGTACTATACGTCAGAATGTGCTACCGATCAAGGTCTCAAGCGAGTTGTGGAGGATGATATGAATATCTTTGAAAACATGGAACTTCCTGAATTTTCGGTCTTGATTCTGGATGAGCAGCAGGACATGACACCGATATTGAAACGATTTGTCGATAAGGTCTTACGTGACAAAGGATTTATTGGACCTGATCGACAGCCTAAAGCAGAACAACCGTTGAGAGTCGTAGTTTTGGGAGATAGGCGTCAAGAAGTTTACGGATTTAACAATGCCGATTCGCGCTTCTTGTCCATGGCTGATCGTCCTGAAGTTTTTGGCTATATAAATGACCAAGAGTGGGTATTGGCTGATCAGACTGCCTCAAATCGCATGACACAATCCAATGTTGACTTCATCAATCAGCAACTTCTCAAAGATCCTAGTGGAAAGCCCATGCGGGCAGTGAAATCTCATGATGCATCAGGTCGACCCTATCCTCAACCACGCTATGTTATATGCGATCCATATGATGACTTAGTACACGAGGTACAACGACTTCTGGAATTTCCTGGCATATCCCCAAATGATATAATAGTCCTTTCTCCATCGGTGCGTGGTAGATCGCCTGCAATCTATCTCGCTAATGATCTTGCACTCCGAGGAATCCCCGTATTCAGATCAGACTCGGACATATCAGAAATCGCTCCTGAGGTTGCTCATGGAAAAGTATTGATCTGCACTTATCATCAAGCAAAAGGAATTGAGCGGAAGGCGTCGATTGTTCTTGGATTCGATCAGGCATATCACAGCTACTTCAATAAGGTCCCTGAAGATCCCATTGCTGTCACCAACCCGCAATACGTAGCAGCTACTCGGGCACTTGAGCATCTTGTCCTTATTCATGCTCATACCAACGCTCCCTTGCCCTTTGTGGAGCTGGATACTATGGATCAAACGTGTGATTTAGTCATGAATCGTAATCTCGATATTCAACCCCCGGGCCCTGAAAAGAAAATACCTACATTCGCCGTCACTGCATTGTGTCGAAATGTTTCAGAGACTCTCATCACAGACTGTCTGAGCCGTCTCGAGTTCAAAATGCTTGCCGAGCCGACTTACGGAAGCTCACCTCCACCTTCTGAGATTCAAGATGTTTATGGTCTTGTTGAAGCTGTGGCAGCAATTACTGGAACAGCTATTCCTGCTATTTTCCAGTGGCGTCTAAAAAAGAAATTGGCCATACTTGCGGGAGCCTTAAAACTTCTAGAGCCACCCAAGAGGCCAACGAGACTACGAAATCCGCTGCGCGAGCTTCCGAAAGAAAACTATGAGAGAATCAAGCACATAAAATACGCATATGAAGCTGGAGTAATCACGACCGGTGATATATTATACCTATCAAACCTCGCGATGTCAGAAATAAGCAAAGATATCACTAAGCTAATAAGCATTCCATTGATGGGGTACACATGGGTAACAGAGACGTATTGTCAAGATATCCATTATGTTCTAAACACACTTCCGGGCGACGCGAAAATTTCCGGACGAGGTATATTTTTCGAAAGCCCAAGGTACCGCAAATTCCTCGATGTTACCTATGGAGGTGGGCCTACAAACCCGCAGAAAAAATTAGGAGTTATAGTCGGTGGCGCAATGGATATATGTCGACCCAAAAAAGAAATCGCTGCAGTCTGGGAAATCAAACATTCAGATTCCTTATCCCCAGAGCATCTACTACAGGTTGCTTTATACATGTTACTTCTCGGGGAAAAATCATCAGGATTCCTCGTTTCTGCACGCACTGGTCAGACGGTGCAAGTTCTTCCCAAGACTCCGGAATCACTTATGGAAATTCTGCAATTACTTGTGGATTCTAAATCTGGGGGCGAACAGTCGAGGTTATTGAATACATATTCGGATGAGGAGTTTTTGGAAGAATGTAGAAGAGATTTTGGGGGCTTGGTTGGGAAATGTGCATTACCGGCTTGGTTTGCTATGAAGCCTAGTGGGTCTCGATTTAGGAAGGGGGTGAGAAAACGGAAAGAAAAAATGGATTGATTTGATGGATGAGATGGTTAGGGCGTCGGTGGTACTTGAGATGAACGCTGCAAAATGGATGGTGGTAATTATGTGGATAGATGATAAATGTACTCTACAAAATAGAGGATAACTATAGAGACTATAGAAAAAAGTAGAGAGAAACCAGTACAAAATATAAATCTTAATAAAATATCCTCATCAGTATCTTATATGCTTGATGTAAAGATCAACCTTCTACACATGGATAGCTATATACGATACGTCTAGTTAGACATCCACAGGAGGGCAAATATTCAAGACCAATAAAATGAGAGTGAATGTAGCATGTGAAAGAGGTTCAATTGTAATTGTAATATGTTGTGCTGTGAATACTTGAGATAACTTGGTTATCGAATGGACTCCTCTTGCGATTATCTCGGTGGGAGTGTGAGGAGTCTCGAATGTTCTTATCCGGATAGTATGGAGTTGACTTGGGATGTGTATTTGAATTTTTGTAATTGTAATGAGTTGGTTGGTTGGTATTGAACCATGGAATGGATGGATGGATGGTTGGTAGTTACTTGTATTGTATCTCTTCTCGTGTATTGATTTTCCTTCACTCCACTCTTTCAATATATCGTAGTAATTTTCCATATCACTCTAAGAAGTTGAAGGAATTTCTAGCTGTGTTATTCCATGTAACTGAATGGAATGTTGCATGGAAATTGTGTTGATCGAATGCGTTTCGATAGACTGGTGGATGTGGCATTTAAAATGTGTTTAATGTTTTGGATTGTTTAGATTGTTTTCTTGTCCGAATGGATTTTGATGATTTTGACGATTTAGATCATTTGGTTGTTTGAGTTGTTTGAGTTATTTGAATTATCTATAATATCTTAAGTTATTTCAGTATCTCAAGTGATTCCAATAGTCCAATCTGTTTCAACATCTGAAGTTATTTCATTGTCCAACGCAAAGACATTGTTTTGATTCTTGTCAATTTCTGAACGTGTGTGAATTTGCCAATTCATGTAAATCTTTCAAATCATGTAAATGTCTCAAAGTATATCAGCACATAAGTTCATTTCAATGTATCAGAAGATTTCAATATCTCAAACTGAAGTCAACACATTAGAAATCTGTGATTGTCTAACTAGCTGGCAGCAATACAAGGACACCACAATCTTGTCAATCGAAACTAGAGAACTAGCCCGTCTCTCTACTATGGTGAATATCATGAATTAAGGACACGATTAAGCTGGGATGACACACCAATCACGAGGGGAAAGCCAGGATGAGGGCTGAAAAGATATCAGCTGCCTGTTGCAGAGCTGTGTCTACCCCAGAGCCAGTCTGCATATGTAGACGCCACCCTTTAGCTTTGCCTTACAAACTACATTCGAGATATTCCAGGTCTTGGATATTACGCTGAACTTCTTGTAACTCCACTTCTCTAGGTAGTAGAGTGCAAAGTCTGACTCAACACCATGGAAAAGGACTGGCCCTTCTGATCAGAGTCGGAGACACACGACATAGTAACATAGCCGAGGACTCGTATATGGAAGTACCAAGTTTTCAATGCCTATATATTATTTAGACTGTCTGAACGGTTGGAAAAGTATGTTGGAGAAAGTTTGCGAAAGGAAAACTTCTTCGATTGGTATCCCAGAAACAAATGCCAATATCGCATATCGCTAGCCAAGCCCCAAAATGGTGAGGTGGTTTCGTCGATTGGTGGACTGTCTTAACAACTTCAATGGCAATGGGCGAATAGATAACAGATATCGATATGCGAATGTTAGCTTGAGCATTTGCTTGAGCTTAACGAGAATGGGGAGGCTTTTTCGTAACTGTTTGTCGATTGGCTGAACGGCTGATTTGTGACAGTAACTCGGCGTCTCTGCCTAGGTGCCCTCCCAACTGATTCGATTAGGGTCTGGGAAGTATGGGTCTGTTGATCATTATCTCAATGAGAGATTTCACATAGGCAGTGAGACTTCTAAAGGTATAGGGAATTTTCCTGTCTTCTGAATCATTGACATATTTGCCTTGCAAATTCTTCTCCCTCTGTGGCTTCATAACAAATCTTCCCTAGGATATAACGGTTTTCTTCCGTGAACACAATCTTGGGGCACATTGCGAGCCTTAGTCTTTTCGGCTCTCTAGGTAAAAGATTAGTCTCGCCTCACCTGGCACGAATCGAACCATCACATTCAGCCAAGTATACACCCTGAAATTTGACCTGGAGGAAATCTCTCGTCTCAACCATCACATGAAACATCCTTATTCAGAGTACTGAGATCCTGGAGGTCGAACAAAGATTTTCTCTAGCCAGCCAAAGCTTCTCTGATTTCAACGAATCTCCACAATTCGAAGAACAGAGGAACGAAAGATACATGAAATACCGCTTCTTTCATGAACCCTTCTCACATTCCTACCATAGTAGGCATTATCAACCCAACCCAGTGCGTCACATGAAGCCCTTGCCTTGCTTCCTTCGTAGCTAGCACAATGTCATCAGTATCAACTGCAAAGACCCTTCTCTGTTCTCTGACGACATAACTTTCATAGGCATACAGATCATATTTCCCCACGAGGGGATTGCCAACTCCTTCACAACAGAAACAAAGATGCAGAGATCGACAGCGAGGAATAGTTCAATCAGCCTCGAAATGCTGGACGAATGCCTATTCCACAAGGGATATGCACTAGGGTGATGAATAAAGTTTACGATTACCAGATGAAACACAATTTTTGGAACTGACCAGCACGTCATTATAGTTACATTTCAGTCCGTCGCAAATCTAAAAATTAGCGGCTCCCACAAACCTTTAAATATCACACCACTTCATTTTCGAGCAAGAACATCGATATCATCATTTCGTGGCAACAAATAAATTCGAGTACATTATTCCTACCTCATAACCATAGTGGCTTTAGTTTTCTAACGTGTAAATGAACAGGGATCCAGTGAACGGCTCTCATCTTGGAAGTGCGTGGCATCAAAATTTAGATATCACAATTCGATTATTGATAAGAATAACAAAGTTCGGATTTCGAAATACCAATTCGATAAAAGGGTTGACATTTACGCCGGATCGTTCGCAACTCAGCATTAAAAAACTGCTGGCTCCTCTAAAATGCTTTCAACGGAAACACTTGAGGTTGTAAGGCACCACACTAGCATCTGGGCAGTAACGACTCGTATTGCGGTCGTTGACGCGGTTGTATCAGCACCTGTCGCTCTTCCATCATCTACAGAATACTGTAGTATCACTCATCGCATAGATAATAATCTTTGCCCTGGTGATTTCGTCGGGCTCATGGTATTACTTGTCGGTTTTTTCATTGGAACAATCATAAACATAATCACTTGCTGTGAACTGTCGCAGAAAGATGTCAAGGATTTGATCGGTTTGTTGAAGTATCGCCCAAAAGATGAGTGGGAAGATATTATAGATTCGCGAGCCGAGGCTTTGGGTAACTGGACAGAATGTCCACCCTACAAGGTGCATCGTTTGAAGAAAAAGAAGAGATCATTGCTTTCCATATGTATGTTATCCATTTTATAGAAGATTCTGACGATATGCGCTAACGGTCGTATGGCAGTTCGGGGAGCTTCAAATGCAATCAAACAGGACAATGATGTTAAAGATTACATACGAGGCGTGAGGGGATTCAGCAAGAGTATAGAAGTAGATGACGATGGAAAGATCTCGCAGGATACCATAGATGACCTGCTTTGAACGTGTACTCGTTACGGAAAGAGTAAATAGTGGACGACCCTAGGAATTCAGTGTGAGATTGTTCGCCAAGGGACAGAAACGGAATACGACAACCAAGATTGAAACTTAAGGATGACAAGTTTACTATAGAGTGATGAAGATTTCGTGGTATCATTAGACAGCAAGAATTCATGCTGGTTGATGATAGATGTCATCCAGCTCAGGATATTATTAAAGGAGAGCTACAATAGAATAATACAATAGTTGGTTCATCAGTGGGTGTATAGACTGATGGGACACTGTAAGAAAGGACTTGTGAATATCTCTTTATATATCAAGTTCTTTATCTTAGGAATTCCAACAATTGTTCGTTAGAAATAAAATAATCAAAATACAAATTCTGATATCAAATAATCGAAGAACAAATTTGTTAAGAATTTCGAAAGTTGAGAAGGGCTCCGATAACCCATGATGCACCACCACCCACTGGTGGTTCAAACCTGGTTTGTACACAATCCATAAATTCCATCTGATTCAGGTCTTATACCAAAATTTGGTCCCTGGCTTCCACGCTGTGATACCATATCAAAAGACACGATCCTAAAGGTCGATTCGCTGCTGCTCTCACGATACTCTCATTTTTTTGCAGTCGATGTCGGTCAGTCTTTTATCATTCTATTTGCCGTAAAAATTAGAGTTCTCATATCTGCATTGGCCTTCTTAGCTACGCGTTTGCTACAGATTTCTCTGGAGTGTGTCATGAATCGAAGTACTTCCATAGAAATTATATAAAAATGATGGATAGCCACGGACCCCGTGTTGTCAACGTCTCATGAATGTGGGCCTTTGGAGTAACTTGTGCTTAGCATACGTCAAAAGCGTATTGGTTACTTGCGTGCATCTCAGAACGGCGGGTGGTGTACGATATACAGAACAGCAAAAAATCAAAAGAACATACAACAGTGGGGATTCGCTGGTGGTCACCCACCCAACTACTAATCCACCGATCTGAAGCTTGTGTATGGCAGAGCGGACGGGATGCCCAATTCT
>PQXL01000642.1:0-17035 GCA_004916875.1 Botrytis galanthina
GTATGTGTGTGTATGTGTGTGTATGTGTGTGTATGTGTGTGTATGTGTGTGTATGTGTGTGTATGTGTGTGTATGTGTGTGTATGTGTGTGTATATAAATGTATGTGTGTGTATGTGTGTGTATGTGTGTGTATGTGTGTGTATATAAATGTATGTGTTAATTAGACTAAGTAGGTAGGTAGATAGATAATTATATCTATATATCGAATATAATGAGTGGGTACAAGTAAAATGAATAAATGAATAAATGAATAAATGAATAAATGAATAAATGAATAAATGAATAAATGAATAAATGAATAAATGAATAAATGAATAAATAATGAATAAATGAATAAATGAATAAATGAATAAATGAATAATAAAATCATTTTATTGAATAATAATAAGGGAAGGAAAAGTAGTAAAGTGCTTTTAGATTAGTTTAGATAGATTAGTTTAGGTAGATGGGATATGGGATGTCGGATATGGGATATTGTGGTTGTAATTGTAATTTATATTGTTTTTATTTCTATGTTGTTTTTATATCGTATTATGTTTTAGAAGGTTAGGAGTATTTTGGGGAATTATGGGATAGGGAGATATGGGAGGAGGAGATATGGGGGGAGGAGAGATGGGGGGAGGAGATATGAGAAGAAGAGATGTGAGATGGGGAGATGTGAGGTTGGGGGTGAGGTGATGAGGTATGGGAGGAGGAGATATGGGATAGGAAAAGAAGATATAAGATGAGAGATGAAATAACAAAGAGATATAAAAGAAGTAGATGTAGAAAGATTTAAAGTGTCTTGTGAGTAGTGGAATGAGTGGATATGGATAGGTGATATATGGGAGGAGGAGATAAGGAGATATATAGGATGAGAAGGGTAAGAAGAAAGGGAAGAAAAAGGAGGTGAGGAGTAAAATAAACCCTAACTGATTAATAATATACTTCAAGTATCTTCCTACTAGTAGTTAAGTTTGAGAAGTTGAGAGGTGATATCAAGTAATATATCTGATTCGAGGTCTTGAAAGATTGGATTGGATTAAACTAAATCGGTTTGAGACGGGTTGAGATTGGGATTGGGAATGGGGATCTAGATTTGGAGTAGATTTTTTAGATGTGGATGTGAGTGTATATCTAGATATGGATGTTGTGGATTTGAGATTGATTGGTGATTTGAGATTGAGATTTTTGAGTATTTTACTATAGATAAATATCTGAGGATTGAATTTGATATATTGAGATGGGATGTTGGGATTTGGATGTTTGAATGGGAATGATGATGATTGATATGATGATTGGTATGATGATTGGTATGATGATTGGTATGATGATTGGTATGATGATTGGTATGATGATTGGTATGATGATTGGTATGATGATTGGTATGATATCTAGTTAGTTGAGTAACGACAAATTGAATTAGGGAACAAATGAAGTACTCGCAATAGATTTTTATTTGAATCCTGATATTAGATATCAGATATCAGATATTGAATGTTAGATGAGAGAATATCGAATAATTGGAAAATGAAGCGGAGAATGAATCCATTACGGATTTTGACAGTCGACAGTTGAGAGTCGAGGGTTTCTAATAGTTTTATGTATACCTAGCTATTACTACTAGATACTAGATACTAGATACTAGATACTAGATACCCGATACTAGATACTAAATACTAAACACTCATGGATATTGGATATTATATATCAAAGATAAAGCAAGAACGAGATCTAAGAAATAAAAAGCAACATAACATAATATAACATACAACCTTGAAATACAATACAAGAAACGAAAAGTACCCGGGGTGAAGTAAAGTGGCGGGGCGAGAAAAGATAAAGATGCATTTTACAGGGTGAATGAGAGATAGATTCAGTGTGGTGTGTCTATATATCTAGTATACAGTTCAAGATAACATAATACAATCTAATCCATTAGTAGCTATATAAACTCATGAGAATTTTTTCAAAAAGTGAAAAGCATAAGGAATCTGTATATTGTAGGAGTTCTATAGGAAGAAACTTACTCGCTATTGGACTATCTGATTATATACTTGATCTAGAGAGAAGACATCTATAAAGTTTTGGAAGTTTGAGATGATGGTTTGAAATGGAATTCAAAATCTAAGTTTATTGTCGTCTCATACGTTGGTATATTACTGTTGGGTCCTGAGACACTGAATCCTGTTTAAATCCCTGGAAAGGATGATTAAATTACAACTCAAGGTCAGTATTCTAGGGGCAGCAACATGAGCAAATACCTTCAATTAGATATTCTAAGTTTGTCAATTAGAAAGGTAGACACGCGCGAAACAAGTATCAAAGATTTCAATATTATTTATTTCTAGAATAGACATCAGTCAGTCTTGCTGCTGTGTGTGTTTTGACCCCCAACTCCATGAACATTCGAGTCATCAATCTTTTCCTTGTCATCAACCTCTGTTTCCATGACCACAATACGTCTTTTCAAAAGAGACATGGTCATCAAGACTTCTCATCAACTACCACTGTCCATATAGTATGAACATGCTTCCCGATTGTCTTCTGCATTATTCGCTCCTGACATAGCGACTTAAACTGGGTTTCCAGTCTCCTTCATAGCCATGTTTGGTTGAGGATAAGCCTTTCCTCGTCCTCCTTTGAACATCTCCAATGCAAGAATAGCACTACTTCCCATCCAAAGTAACCAACTGAAAGCACCAAAGACTGCATCGGCACGAGCTGCTCCACAGACAGAACCACGACAGAAAAGAAGATTGCTGATGAAGACGGAGAGGGCGATGAAACCTGCGAAGTAGAAAAGAACGTTGAGAAGCTCAAATGTGAGATGTGCGTATGGGTGAGATGCTGATGAATGTTAGAAAATTGTGTATGTACTTTTGAAGTGATAAAGGTACCTTTCGACATGAAGCGGGGTGCAACTTCAAGATAGACAATGGAAATCAAAGTAAAGACAGGCACGAAAACCAAAAAGTTGATTTGCGAAGGGCTTGCGGTCAAAGTATCGGCATTGTACCAGTGGGAAACTATATGGTATATTAGCAGTTATTCCTTGGTATGCTGATCATCAATATTTCTCGTACCATATCCGGACAAGCCAAGTACGACGATAGCAAAAACTGCTTGAGCAATTCGAATAGGAAGAAGTAATCCAATCGCCATTTTGAAATTAAAGTATTGTTATTTGGGAAATCTTGTTGTCGTGAAATGGATGGTCTTAATAATCGTGGGAAAACGCAGCTGCAACTTGGGCGCGCGTAAATGAGTGAATTCGAAGAGGATGTATACAGATTGAAAAAGGAGACAGGTGGAGAAAAGTTGAAAGGAGATAAAATACAAAAGAGGCACAGACTGATATTATAATTACCAAAGAATTAAGTAGACAAAGTCTGAAGGCCGAATGGTTTCCATTGCAGCCAAAGTGGAAAAGATGCATAAACTCAGTATCATGTTTGAAACGGTATATCAATCCATCGCATAGATCATGCCGGTTCTCAACTCCCTACCAAACAAGGATCTACGGCATTACATTGAAGACACAGGGCTATATGACCAATGATAATTGTTAACGACGTCCTGGCTACAGTGGAGAAAGGCCTGCTTGCGTTCCCCGCGATGCGTAGGACAATTCAACCGCTGAGTGGCCTGACTGAGCATATTTATTAGTGGAATTGCGCATCACGACCAATGAAAGGATGTGTTGATTGCAATCATCAAATGATCTTCTCCCGCAAACGCGCGCATTGAACTGTATTACCTCAAAGCCCACTGACCCTGAAATAACCACCTCTAAGAAGGTTCTACACTGTAGACTGAAGTACTTTGGTGAAGCGGACATCTCACGACCTTGAATAATAATACTAGTAACCAATTGAAACAATAACTACGCTTTGTCTAGAAGTTGAGAATTATCCGCTCGGACATCTCACAAGTTTCTATTTATCTCAAAGCATGAAACACCAACTACAACACAAATTTACTAACTCAACCGCAAAGCTTAAAAAGGGAGATACTCATCTCAACCTACAAGTAAGCTCTAGTGCCACCTCGTAGAAGTTCCAAGAGTGTCAGTGTTGTGTTGCCAAGAAAGAAGCACAAGATTGAGGTTCCTTTATTGATTCGTATCTTGGAGCTTTGCGTTTGAAGGCGGCGGAACATGAGACGTTCTTAAGCTACAATATCAGGAATGCTTGGATACGAGCTCAATATCGTAGGCCATCCTTCGCAATGTTATTGGATTGCCGTGTCAGATATCTGTTGTGGAAGTGATGCTGAGAAAAGTGTACTTGGTGTATCATCTGGAGTTACGAAGGAACATCACGGCGCCATGGTGCATGGAAAGACAAAGCTGTGATTTGGATGCTAATGTCGTTTGAATGGAAAATCTGATCTGTAATGCAACACGAAGTGTAGTTGTGACACGCAAATGGATTTGTTGTTGAAGCCAATAAATTGTTTGGAAACTGTGCTCGCTGTGGTGATGAAAGAAGGAAGGGTCAAAGCCCAGGGCTGATAATTCTGGTAAGACCGACCACCAGACCACCAGACAACTTTTGATCGGATGAGTAAGCATCCTTCAAAATATCAAGATATCAAGATGTCGATAGGACCGGAGGGATGAAATGAAGCCATTCGGACCACCACTTTTCAATCTAATGTTATCTAATCCTCGATGAGCTCTTCCGTTCTCATCTTTTACACCTCAAGTGTGAAAGCAATGACGTGCTCAAGCCAATGAATGTATAATGTATTACCCCCACTAAGGTCATTCAATTGGAAAGAGTTATTTGTCCTACCAAAAGGGAATGAGGGGAAACAAAGATCTTGAACTATTTAATTTGAAAAGACTCCCGAGGTTCATTTTCTTTTCTTTCTTGTGATTTTTCAAATCTCTCAAATCTTGTTCGACTCCGGAATTGAAGAATAATCGATCCATCAATATGGCACCTGTGGAAAGCACTCATTTCGAGACTCTACAGCTTCATGCTGGGTTCGTGCTATGCCACTTCTTCCCCGCACTTTCAAGACAAGGCTGATTAGATTCTGTCGACGGTAGACATGAACCGGATCCAGCAACAAATGCAAGAGCTGTGCCAATCTATGCTACCACAGTTAGTCTGCTCACATCAGAGATTTTTATCATCTAAGAACTAAATATGATATCTATAGAGCTTCACATTCAATGACTCTGCTCATGGAGCTAGGTTGTTTGGCCTCAAAGAGGTTGGAAATCTTTACAGTCGTATTGCGAATGTATGTATCACCCAAACTATGTTCTATCCGAAGTCGAAGAAAGTCGTTGAGATTTGGCATCTGATTTCTTGAAAATTGGCAACGTCTGTGATGAAAGTTGGCATCTCAATTCTTAAGAATTGGCATTTCTTCGTTCAAAATTGGCGTCTCAGCAATTTCCAATCCCTAAACTTCATTGCCAAGTACAACACCAAGATCTTAGCTAACTTGGCAACAGCCAACTGTCGGGGTTTTTGAAAAGCGGATTGCAGCTCTGGAGGGTGGGCGAGGAGCGGTTGCATCTTCCTCTGGTCAAGCAGCTCAGTTTAGTATGTCATCTTAATTGATCTCCTCTTTACCCTCACCCCTTCCTTCACCACATCACCCCTTTGATATCATGCCATAAGCGAATGCGTGCTAATAATCCACTAAAGTGGCCTTTGCCGCATTGGCCCATGCCGGAGACAATATCGTATCCACGACGAATCTTTATGGAGGAACGTACAATCAATTGAAGGTTTTCCTTCCAAGATTAGGCATAAAAACCAAATTCGTTCAAGGAGACAAAGCAGAGGACTTTGCAAAGGCTATAGACGAAAATACAAAAGCTGTGTACATTGAGAGTATTGGAAATCCAAAATATAATGTTCCAGACTTTGAGGCTATTGCCAAAGTTGCACACGGTTAGTGGTTGTACTACATCTTAGTCTAACTAGACTACCTGAAGCTCCTGCTCTTGTCAATGGGAAATACTAATTTCATACTTAGATGCCGGAGTTCCCCTCGTCGTTGATAACACATTTGGAGCAGGAGGATATTTCTGCCGCCCTATCGATCATGGAGCGGACATTGTCGTACACTCGGCCACTAAATGGATTGGGGGTAATTATGTGTTTCGCTGTCAAATATTGTGCTTCCTTCTAACTTGGTCTAAATAGGACATGGAACTACCATTGGTGGCGTAGTCATTGATGCAGGAAATTTTGACTGGGGAAAACACGGCAAGCGATTCCCAGAAATGGTTGAACCATCCGACGGATATCATGGACTAAAGTTCTGGGAAACCTTTGGACCTGACACTTTTATTACTCGTGTTAGAGTTGAGGTTCTTCGAGATTTGGGAAGTTCATTGAATCCATTTGGAGCATTTCAATTGATCCAAGGTCTTGAAACTTTGAGCTTGAGAGGAGAGCGACATGCGCAGAACTCATTAGCGTTGGCAAAATGGCTTGAGAAGAATCCACACGTTTCCTGGGTATCATATCCAGGATTGGAAAGTCACCCATCCCATGAGTTGGCCAAGAAATACTTGCCTCGTGGATTTGGTGGTGTCTTGAGTTTTGGAGTTAAAGGAGGAGGAGAAGCTGGTAGCCAGGTTGTTGATGGCTTCAAATTGATTTCCAATTTGGCCAATGTTGGAGATTTAAAAACTCTAGCTATTCATCCATGGTCTACAACTCACGAACAACTTTCTCACGACGAAAGGTTAGCCTCTGGTGTCACCGAGGTAAGACTTCATTACAATGTTGTGAATTTGACTAAATCTTGTTTTATAGGATCTCATCAGAATCTCGGTTGGCACAGAACATATTGATGATATTATCAAGGATTTCGAACAATCATTCGAAGCAGCTTCTGCAGCGAAGACGAGTGGTGGTAATGACTCAAATGCCGAGAAGACTGGTGATGTTAGTGGTGATGCTAAATTGGTTGTTTAAATGATTCCCCCCCTTTTTAAAGTATTCTTCAAACTTTCTCTGGCCAAGTAGATTTGAGCGTGGTGGGATTTCTTGATGGTCAATCAACATACAAAATGCTGATGAAATACTATTTGCTACAAAGTAATAATACAAGGAAGTATTTGTTCAATTCTTTCAACAACAAATCTTCACTGTGATACCGATAGATTGGTTAAAGTATCAACTCGGATATAAATAAGCGTCTACCGAACACCACTTTGCATCTGTAGGTTACCTCGCTGACCACTTTTCTTCGTGGAGAAATTTATGATTGTTGATTCAAATCCACTCTCTACCCAATATTCTCCCCCTATCAGAACGGATATGTCGGTCATTTCCAATCCTTCACAAATTGTGATTGCGATTTACAAAGCTTCTCCACATTCTGGAATGATATTATGCCCCAGCGCTCAGATACCGAGGTAAAACGAAACGCGACCATCGAGGCTTCGGGCGAGGCCACTCTCCATTTCTTCACATGCACCCTTTGAATGAATCTTGATCTACTTACAAACTTCACTCGCTGTTGGAATTAATTTGGCTTTGTTTATTCTATAGATCTTCATTGCGATTCATATTCTACAAGTTTTCTAGATTAAATCTTTTATCATTCCTTATATACATTCCAAGGTCCGTAATCTCTCATCGCGAGCCGCTCAATGGCCGGCCTCCTAACCTTTGTTCGATATTGAATAAGTACTGATTATTTGCTTTTTAGATATCTAGTTAGACACCATGGCACCGACGGTACAAGATCCCGATACTTATGTGAAGACCATCCGAGCATCACCTCCTCCCGGCTCACCCTACTCCCTTGCGATCCCGGGCAGTGCGCGCGAAGATCGCAGTGGTATCTACAGGCATTATCAATTCGTGGATAAGCCATTGCTACAAACAATCGATCCAGAATGTTTGACCAGTCATGATTTCTTTGAGAAGGCTGCACGAAAGAGACCAAATGCTAGATGTTTGGGTCATAGACCGTGGGACCCCGTTACAAAAACTTATGGTAACTATCAATGGATCACATATGCGGAGACGGCAGAGCGCAGAAAGAATTTTGGTGTGGGATTGGTAGAGCTTCATAAGAGGGCGGGAATCACAGATGATAAGTATGGTGTGGGTCTTTGGTGTCAAAATCGTCCGGAATGGCAAATTGTTGGTAAGAGATCTTGAATCTATTGCTACGTGCATCGTGCATTGCAGGGTGGGGGCTGACATGAGTTGTAGATTTGGGAGCGATGTCTCAATCCCTCTTCACGGTTTCCATTTACGATACTCTCGGACCGGATACAACGGAATATATCGTCAACCATGCGACGCTTGCTTGTGTTTGTACGACTTTACCACATATTCCGACGTTATTGAAGTTGGCGCCGAGAATACCTACGCTGAAGCTCATTATTTGCCTTGATCGTTTGGATGAAGGAGAACAGCCTGGAAACACAAAGAAAGCACTTTTGAATGCTCTTGCGGCTGAAGTTGGAATCGCTATTCATTATATTGGAGATGTTGAGGCCATTGGAGCTGCGTCCCCAAACTCTCCAATGAACCCACCTCGACCAGAAGACATCATTACAATCAATTATACCTCCGGAACAACTGGTAACCCCAAGGGTGTGGTTCTTACCCAGGCACACGCTGTTGCAGCCACTTCCATTTCGAGAATTGTGTCTGATCCATGGCCTAATGATGTCCTTTGTTCATACCTTCCATTGGCACACATTTACCAACGACTTGCCGAGCATGGATGTCTTGCTGTAGGATCTGCTATTGGTTATTTCCGTGGTGACATTCTTGGACTTGTCGACGACTTGAAGCTTCTTCGCCCGACAGCCTTCAACTCCGTCCCTCGTCTCTACAATCGATTCGGAGGCGCTATCAAAGCCGCTACTATCGATGCTCCAGGTATTAAGGGCACGATCGGTCGTCATATTATTAATACCAAGCTTGCATCAATGAAACTACCACCTGGACAAGCTACCAATAAGCACGCTCTCTATGATCGTATCTGGACTCCTAAATTAGCTAGTGCTTTTGGTCTTCAAAGAGCTCGTGGTCTGGTAAGTGGAAGTGCTCCAATTGATCCTGGTCTTCATCAATTCCTCCGTGCAGCCTTTGGTGCCAAGTTCATCCAAGGTTATGGTCTTACCGAAACCTACGCACATGGTCTTGTACAATACGATGATGATTACAGCACCGGTAATTGTGGAGGTGTAAGCCCATCTAGTAAGTTGTTTCCTCCCAATTCCTACTTCAAACTCAATTGACCTTTTTTCCCTCTCCACAGTGGAAGTGTGCCTCGAATCCGTCCCCGACATGGAATACCTCGCCACCGACACACCCAACCCCCGAGGTGAAATCCTCCTCCGAGGTACCGCCCGTTTCCGCGAATACTACCGCAACGAAGCCGAAACCTCCAAAGCAATCGACGCAGACGGCTGGTTCCAAACCGGCGACATCGGAGAAGTCGATAGCATGGGGCGATTCAAAATCATCGATCGTAGAAAGAACGTCCTCAAACTCGCTCAGGGCGAGTACATCTCCCCCGAACGCATCGAGAACGTCTACCTCGCAAACTGCAATCTCCTCGCCCAAGCATATGTGCACGGAGACTCCACCCAAGCTTTCCTCGTCGCCATCTTTGGAGTCGATCCCGTGACGTTCGCGCCGTGGGCAAGCAAGATTCTCGGTAGAGAAATCAAGAGTGACGATATTGCGGGCCTCAAGGAAGCGGGTAATGATAAGCGAGTGCGCATGCAACTTGTCAAGGTGTTGGAGAGCGTGGGCAAGAAATCAAAGTTTAATAGCTATGAGAAGGTCAAGAATGTGTACTTGGATATCGAACCGTTTACCATTGATAATGAACTTTTGACTCCGACGTAAGTTTTTTTTTTCTTCTTTTTTGTCCCCCCCTCTCTCTCTCTCCTCCCCTTTGGAGAAGAAAGAAGAAAGACGAGAGAGACAAAAACCTCATACCCTTCCCCTTCCCCATCCCCATCCCTACCAACAAACCACAAACCATAAACCAAAACAACACAATACTAACATCCCACCCCCCCAAACCCCAGACTCAAACTCAAGCGTCCCCAAACGGCAAAGAAATTCAGAGAACACATTGACACCATGTACGCCGAAGCATTGGCGGATGAGAAACCGATTGCGAAGTTGTAGATTGGATGGGATGAGATTTGATTTGAGGGCCCTTTTAATTGGTGTTGTTGTTGTTGTTGTTGTTGTTGTTGTTGGTGTTGTATTGGATTGGATTTGATGGCTCTTTTAGCTGTTAGTTGTTGCTGTTGGGTTATTGTTCGTTGCAGACTGTAGACTGTAGACTGGCTGGATTGTGGATTATGGTGTGTATTGATCGCTTTGGTGCTTTGGTCATGAGCGAGCGAGCATGTATCCATGCGTGTCTGTCTGCGTGTCTATATGTATACCGAATCGAACCAAATCAAATCGAACCAAATCAAATACAAAACCATACGAGGATAGGATAGGATAGAATACACGCGAAGATTCACAGGGGTGGGTATGTATGGGAAATAGGAGTGCGAGTGCGAGTGCGAGATTCCCTAGAAATAATCTTTTATTTACTCACATACATATATATATCTTGATGAATGGATGGAGTATTATTAATAGTTGGACTTTTTTTTTGATATACTTTTTTCTCTCTTTCTTGGTTCGTTACGTCAATTGGATTGTGAGATTTTGAGATTTTGAGATTTTGAAATTCCTCAAGGTCTGTTGAATGATTAAAGGATTCCAAAATCACTCATCTTTCATTCACTTAATCACTCAATCACTCAATCATTCAATCACTCAATCACTCAATCACTCACTCACTCAATCATTCAATCACTCAATCACTCACTCACTCATTCACTCAATCATTCAATCACTCAATCACTCACTCACTCACTCACGCACTCAATCATCATCACAGGCCCAATAATCATACACAAGAAAATTTATTTGTAATTATTAAAGACGTTTAAGACTCTAGGATGACGCTATCATCATCTAAATAAAAAATGACTAAAAACGCTCAAATCTGCTTCAATCTTCTTGTGCCAAAAGTTAATCGTAATTGATCTTTCATTGAAGAAACAATGTACGAATTCTATTTCCCAGCAAGTAAGCAATTTGAACTTTTTAGCACGAAAGTAGCAAGCATTTTTGATACCTATGAGCCCGTCTGAAGTTTATACACACGAACTACCTAATTAATAACACAAGGGAATATTCGTAAAAAAGCTACACATTCTGTAATTAATGTGTGCTTGTAAATTATGAGGTTTAAGTTTTAAGCCGACTTTTCGTGTTGTGTGGAGACACGCTGAAGTGAGACGACTAAAGAAGTATAAGTTAGCGCTTTGTTCGTAAAATGACTCAAGACTCGGGGTAATCCACTTACCAAAATCTTCCAGAGATCTTTGTTTTTGAGTCTTCTTTGGTGATTTACCATGCATGAGGTTATCAAAGCCAGAACTATCTTGAAGTAGATAATAAACTCCACCCATGATACAGAAAACTCCAAAGGAGAAAATCCAAATACGAACGACGGCAACGATTGAAGTTTGACCTCCTACAAACCAACCGAACAAGGTGAAAAATGTTGCGATGATATCAACAATGAGAATAGCTCCAGTCAATTGCCACGATGGGAGTGATGACCAAAAAGGACCATTGGCACGTGTGATGAAAATCAACCAATTCTCCGTAAGAGAGATCTCAAGGAAGACAACCTCGTCAAGAACACCAAAGTTTTGAACAATACCACCATCTTCACCTCGAGCAATCATGGTGGTGAGAGTAATCCAGGTGCCGACGGCGAGAACAAATCCAAGGAGAACGGACATGCCCCACAATTTTGGAAGGTTCCACTTGACAGGAGTTTTGGAGAATGGTGCATTATCATATGCAATAGCAAGAGTTGCAACATCTGCAAAAATGGCGATGAAGACGACCAATTCAATGTTGAGAGATCTATTCAAGATGGCGATCCAGAGACCAAGGAAAATCTCAAGATGTATTGACAAAGCGATACGATAGACAACGTAGGCGTACATGCGATGAAAAATTTGTCGAGAAGTCTTAAGAGCGTCAATGATGGCACCCAGTCCAGGAGCTAAGAAGACGATATCAGCTGCTGAACGAGCGGCATCTGAAGCACCTTCTACAGCGATACCAGTATCGGCTTTCTTTAGTGATGGGGCATCGTTGACACCATCTCCAGTCATAGCCACAAGATATCCACGCTGTTGAAGAATTTCTACAACATTGTATTTATGTTGAGGGAAAACTTCAGCAAATCCATCAGCAGCTTCGACGAAATCATAGACCTCAGAGCCAGGCATGTCTCCACCACCACCAAGACCAAGGCGTTCAGCATTATAAACGTTAGTGCCAAGTCCAAGCTGTCTCGAAGTTTCACGAGCGATGCCAACAGCATCACCAGTTAACATCTTGATGGAAAGTCCGAGAGTCTTGGCCTCATTAATGGTACGAGCGGTATCATGACGTGGTGGATCAGAGCAAGGCATAATACCCAAAATCTCCCATTGACCCTCACCACGCTTTCGTGCAACACCAAGAGAACGGAAACCACGAGTGGCAAATTCAGCAACCTTATTCTTGTAGGCTTGATCGATTTCTTCAGGAATTGGGTGGTCTTCCTCAACAGTCTTCAAGACGAAGAGTGGAGCTCCCTTGACACAAATAATCTTTTCTCCTTGAGGCGACTCGACGACAGCTTGAACTTTCTTGGAAACAGGATCGAAAGGATGAAACTCAAGAACTTTGTATTTGGACAAGACGGACTTGGCGCGTGGATAGTAACGAAGAGATTTCAAGAAAGCCTTATCAATGGCATCGATACCCTTCTTCTTTCTCGAGGCAGCAAGACAAGCAGTCAACATAAGATCATCGGGTTCTACACCTGGAACTGTGAACGGCTCGGCGAGAGAGAGCTTGTTTTTGGTCAATGTACCAGTCTTATCCGAACAAAGAATTTCGACACCTGCAAGTGACTCAATGGCAGACAGTTTCTGGACGATAGCTTTCTTCTTGGCTAAATAGGCGGCACCAACAGCCATCGTAGTAGTGACAACAGCTGGGAGGCCGACAGGGACACCAATGATCGTGATGGCTAGAGTATATTCGAGGATGAGAACGATTGGGTTCGAGCGATAGAATGATGAGATCCAGACAACCAAGTTGGTGAAAATAACCAGGATCAAAAGAACCGTACCAATACCGTTCAACACTTCAGTAAAATGACCAGTTCCTGCGGAAGCTTGATTGACCAAAGCTGCTGCACGTCCAACGAATGTATGATCTCCCGTGGCAGTGATGACCATGAAAGCTTCACCACGCTTGACACCAGAAGATGCATAACATGTATCACCCTTATGTTTATCAACAGCAAGAGACTCTCCAGTGATGGCAGATTGATCGACTTGAAGGAAAGCATCATCGGTAACGATACGACCATCAGCAGGAATAATGGTACCCTGTGAGAAGATGTTAGTCTTTGTTTGGAGATTGTAGTCAGAATATTGAACTTACTTCTTCAATTTGTAGAATGTCACCAGGGACAACTTCAGGAGCTTCAATCTCATAGAGACGACCATCACGAAGAACAACGGCTTTCAAGGCAAGAGTCTTTTTCAGTTCATCGACAATGGAACCTGCTTGGTACTCTTGAACGAAACCGACGGTGGCATTGAGGAGGAGAAGTGCACAAATGACACCAAAGTCGACCCAATCTTGAAGACCTGCAGCAAGAACAGCAGCAGCCTATCGAAAAGTCATTCAATTAGTACAAATCTTTGAGTATCATGGGTGTGGAAGGATTGCGGAGTTACTCCATTCGGCCGTGTCGAATTGACGGCCACGACCTTCAACACTAGATGATCTGTGGAGAATCCATGTAGATCCAACAAGGGCGAAATAGTGGGGTGCGGAGGATTTACGAATGATGGTAAGAACTTTGTATAAACGTACCTCCATAACGAATTGAATGGGACCGATAAAGTACCCAAGAAACTTGAGAAATAAATTTTCTTTCTCTTCCTTCATTTGATTCAAACCCCATTTCTTACGACGAGCTTGCACCTCGGAATCAGTAAGACCAATGCGAGTATCTGTTTGAAGCAAATCTTCGGGGACAGGACGTTCTTGGACAGGACCATTTTCTTCTTCGGCCTCTTCATCTTCCGCATGACCATCTTGAGATTCGAGTTCATCGATCAATGCATCCATGTCCTCATCTTCTTCTTCCTCTTCCTCATGCTTGATGGCATCCGCAGGAGTGTGTTGCGCAGCACCATTCTTTTCATCGAATTGACCGGTTTCAATGTTGGTTCTTAGGTGATTTGGAGGTGTATCGGATGAGTGATTGCTCGATTCGGCACCTGTTGTTCCATGAATATGAAGATCATGCTGACCCGCCAGATGTGCCATGACGACCACGGGTGGGAAATGAAAGTGGCAGATAAATCACTTTATTTGGTTGATGTAAGTTTTGTTGTTGTTGATGGTAATGAGTAGAGTAAGTGACAAATTCTATGGGGATAAACGACGCGACCTCGTCGAGTATGGAAAAGAAATCCGATGATTGGAATATCTTTAATGATTAAGGAATTGTTAAATTACTTTATTAAAGAAGAAGAGGAATAAGAGGATGGGGGTAAGTTGATGTCGGAATGTTTGTGTAGTGGAAGAGGAAGAGGAAGAGGGAGAAAAAAAAAGGAGAAGAAGAATTGAGTCGGAAGAGGGAGAGGAGAGGAAAAATTAAGTTCGGATAGCAAGGTGAATTAAAATTAACGAATTGGTGAGAGGGAAAAGGAAATTTAATTCAGAAGGTCCGAATTGGTTAAATTTGTTGATTGTGGAAGTAACGACCAGCGAAAAGGGAGAGAAGGGAGAGGTGAGTGAAGTGTGAAGGGTGAGGTGAGTGAAGTGTGAAGTGTGAAGAGTGAAGAGTGAAGAGTGAAGTGAGTGAAGATTGAAGTGACACCACTATTGCTCGATGAGCTGAGGGTTAATGAAATGATACAGTTTGCAAGTTGAGAGAGAGAGAGAGAGAGAGAGAGAGAGAGAGCTCTCATGAAATGTGAGATATGACGCTAGACGACGCCTCTATTATCACCAGTAATCTTTTCTATTTCTTTTCTTCTTCCTAATACCTAGGTATGTATAGATAGATAGATAGGTAGATAGATATAGAAGGTATTGAACAATTTCCTTACATCTTCCGATTGTGCTGTCATTTCATCTATCAAATTTGATATCTTATCAACTCTTGTCAACTCTATCGCTTTCTACCTCTCCATACATCTCCTCGTACATACACATCATCCCGCACACGATGCAGCTATCTCACAACACTCCTACTTACTTTCCCCTCATTGTTTTGTCTTGAAGCACGTTCCACCCCCAGATTACATGGGATGGATGGCATTGGCATACGTTCTGTGCCAGTCAGCGAAGAGAGATAGCACACACAAGGAAAGACTGACAAATCACAATGGAGGAGAGGAAAATGTGATGGATGCTAGGGATTTCAAGGATTATTACTTGCTTGTGTGGGTGGGTGTTGGTCAATTCAACCGATCGATAAAGCAAACAAACTGAAAGACATACCAGATAGATAATTGAGTCGTGACGTCGATTTAATTCTTCACCATCATACTTCTTTCCTAATACAGGAGCTTTTGATATCATTCAAAGTTGCTTGAAATACACAATCTGCATTCAGTATTTGTGATATGATTATCTCATCACATCTCAAAGTCTTCCCTTGATTGACGTTAATAAACTACTCCGTACTCCCACCTAATAACGGGATCTTTCTTTTCAAGGATTGTTTAGTATCTACTAGCTGAGTAGATCACGGCACTTTGCAAAACGCTCCACTACTCAACGTATAGTAACCAATTGACCACCAGGACCCACCTGGGCAACTATCAAACCAACACTTTACCCGTACATAGATAGGTAGCTCGCCGCTTGAACCAAGGAATCCTCCGTCGGATCTGCTAGTTTGCGGGGGAAAGTGGGTAATGGTCATTTATATATTATTATTATATCCAATGTATTAATAAGACTGACCGACCAAGACTGACCGACCAAGACTGACCGACCAAGATCAGACCAGACTAATTTATCTGATACCTCTATATGAGTATTCTAAATATCAATATCAATATCAATATCAACATCAATACAGTACTCACCTATATATATTCTTATCGCTCTTTCATCAAGTACCTACTTACTAAAGTACCTGCCAAGTGATAACCTCAATAATTACCTACACCATCACATAACATCGGCACAAACAGGTACACATCGACTCAAGAGATCCAACTCCCTAGGCAAATGATTACAGCAGCGAGACCGAGTACAGTACCAAATGAGATGAATGAAATTAACTTGTGTTTCCATACCTACCTACCTGCCTACCTGCCTAGCTAGTTACATTCTTCACAATTCAACAATCAACAATAACAATCAACAATCAACAATTCATTCCGCAGATAAATGCAAATCCATAGAAACAATTAATCTCAATAGAATTCGAAATCAAAAATCATTCACAAATTGAGTATTATAGATGGGTGGGTAGTACTATATTGTAGGTAGGTAGTTAAGAGAAATCTTGAATTATATACCTAGGTATATATTTGATTATTAATTAGTCTTTTATATAAATCTACTCTTTCTTTTTTCTATTCTCTATTCTCTATTTTCTATTTAAAAATCTATTCCTCTTTCCCCTCTTCCTTTTATCTTCTTTCCCATTTCCTCCTCACCTAATACCATCTATCTCATCTCTCACATCGCTCCATTTCCCTACCAATTCTCTTAATCAATAGATATCAATTATACATAAAATATTTACATCTATACCCCATTTGTTATACAACTTTTATCCATCTAGTAATAAATAGTATATCATATATAGATATCTAATAGATATTTAGTAAACATTTATAGTAATAGAAGAAAATAGAAGAAAATAGAATAAAATAAAATGTTTATATTATAGATTATAGATTATATTATATAT
>PQXL01000643.1:0-17016 GCA_004916875.1 Botrytis galanthina
AGATGGGTAGATGGGTAGATGGGTAGATGGGTAGATGGGTAGATGGGTAGATGGGTAGATGGGTAGATGGGTAGATGGGTAGATGGATAGATGGATAGATGGGTAGATGGATGTATCTGATAAGTACTGGGTATCATATCGGTGTCGGTATCGGTATAGGAAGGTAGGTAGGTAGGTAGGTAAGTAGATAGATATACGATAGATGATGGATGTGGAATGGAATGGGGTTATGTTACATCGTATTCGGTACCGACGTATATATATGTACCTATGTATATATATGTACCGACGTATATATATACCTCGTATGTATATACTTTGCATGCAGATAAGTGAAGTTGAGTTCAATACCGGTGTGAACTATCCATCCATACATACCTACATATTCTTGAAGAATGGGTCAACTGAGGTAATGATCAAGGGAAATATACGGAGTGCATCATTTCCCTGGTTTTTTTTCTCGTATTGTCCCCGCTTGATTTGGGAAATTGTATTATATCATTGCATATCATATCATAGTACTGTAGCATGTCGTAGAGTAAGTCAGTCCCTAGGTGTAGCAAGCGTATGTCATATGCACGGCTTTCTATATTAAGTATATTAAATATCTGAGATATATCTGGGTACACTAATAAGGGTAGAGTATGTATGTATGTATATATATATATATCAATTGATAGATTATCTTTTTCTTTTGATATAGATTTTGGTTTTTGGTTAAGGTTACTTGGTGATTTTTGGGTTTCCATCTCCGATTCTCTCTCTTCTCCCACATCTCCTTTTTGGGAATCCATCACGTATCATGAAATCCTCATCATTGGCAAGCCTGATGGCTTTAAATACCATCACCCATGCACAGACAGATGCAATCTCAATGCCAATTCGTCTCTTATATGGACCGTTGAGTAAAGTCACCACACCGGTTTTGGTGGGGAGTGGCAATGAAGAGATTGGGCAGAGTATCGAGGTGGTGGTTGATTATGGGAGTGCGGATTTTTGGGTATGTTGATTGATTTATTGATTTATTTTTGGGTTTGAAGGGGGGGGCGGGATTGGGATTTCGTGATTTGGGCTTGGGGTTTTGAGGGGAGGAGGAAGGTAGATGTATATCTGAATATTTTGAGAGGGGGAGAGGAGGAGAATAGGGAGAAAACAAAAACTAACAGAACATAAGGTCTTCGCCCCAAACGCAACCGTAAACTACGGTTCTCAATACCTCGGATTTACCGGGGCGTGCAACACCAGTCCTGCATACTACTACCATCCCGACAACGTCACCCTCTCCAACTTCACGGGATCCTATTCCTACGGTGGGAATTCCAAAATCCTCGAGGCCACCCACTCCGTAAACGATACTCTGTATTTCTCGTCCAGTCCCGCGATCCCTAATATCGAAATCGCGCTCATCTCTTCCGGCGTCGTGCGTCAGTATGTTCCCGACGGGGAGCCCTGTCCAGAGCTCTCCTACGACTACGGGATCATGGGGCTATGCCCCTCAACCTCCAACGACAACGGCCCCAATCTCAAAAACAATCTCCTCAACCAAGGCCGCATTTCCGCATCCGTGGCGTCGATGTATTTCTCGCCTCCGCCACCCGACGCATCCATCACCTCCAACTTCACCGGCACCCTCCTCCTGGGCGCGCTGCCCCCCGCTGACTCCTACTCCGGGGAACTCATCCCCGTACCCATCACGACGCCGGCAGGTGGAAGCGGATACTACATCTCCCAACCCATCATCTCGCACGCGAACACTTCCATTCCCACCGATTACCCCACCGAGACATGTCTCGTCGACTCGGGCAGCCTGGCTCTCACGCTCCCGTACGCAGACAACAACACTGAGTTTTTCACCCGCACCGGATTCCAGGATTACGAAAATATCATCGTCTACCCATCGAACTGCGAAGATATACCCCGCGATCTCACGCTCGATTTTGAGTTTACCGGGACGGGCAATGCATCGGTGAGCGTGAGCCTGCCGTACCGGTATTTGGCCCGGGGATCGTCGGGTCCCGGGGGCGTCACGCCCGAGGGAATGTGTGTGATGAGTGTAGCGACGGGGAGTGGGTGTACGTTTGGGGCGCCGTGGTTTTTGGGCGCGAGCGTCGGGGCGGATGATGGGGAGGGGGTGGTGTGGATTGCGCAGGGGGTTTTGTAGTGGAAAAGATGTTCAGGGAATGAGAGGTGAAGGGTGTGATGGAGAGAAGAAGAAGAAGAAGAAGAAGAAGACATAAAGTAGAGAAAGTTTAGAGAGCAGATGGATTGGAAATCCTCTTGGAATATGAGCGCAGGACTTTAATTTAAATCTAATAGATATTGCCAGGTACTCTTTACTTGGAGATGAAATTTTCGTTGATGGGTGTTGAAGTCTTCACTTGCATGTGTATATATAAATCCTCTTTGATTTATATTTAACTACGCCCCACTGGCCCTCCGAGGATTTCAAGGCTAGAGTGCGGTGGAGGTGGAGGTAGATTGTTTAGAAAGAGAATAAAACACTTTTCATATCCTTCACACGATTGTATCTCGAGCGTAGCGAGCTAAAGGGGGTTTGGGGGCTTGCCCCCATAATCTCTATGCAGATGAAATTTTTCTGTAAGGATTCGTGATTTCACACTATATCTGAACGGGATACTTGTAATAACTTCTAACATTCATTTGAATTCTTTTTAAAATGTACATTTGGAACATAATATACACATTTCATTTACTCAATCGATGTGCGATTTCTAAAATCCACTCAATCCATATCCTTCACCACTACCATTTTGTCTCGTAAACGTCTTCCCCGCTGGTAAGTAATTTCTTTGTAGCGGTTCTGGAATCTCATCTACTTTTCCTTCTTTCACTGCCACAGCGTCTTTATCCGCTGGAATTACTGAGAGTACAATCTTTCCCTTTGCATCAATATATGCGTGTTTAGGTTCGACCCACGTTTTACTTCCTCCATATTTCTGCGGCTCGACAAATAATAATCCAGCAACTTGATCGTGGGATTTAGGATTACTGCTTCCAAGAGGCTTGACATCGAATTGAATGAATCCAGATGGAATATCCGCAACCACACCTCCTACACCTAGTACTGGAGGAGCACCCGATGCATTCTTAGGCATAACGATACGAGCTTCAACAGGAGGAGCATGTGCTTGTGGTCCATAAAGCGCGTGGTTGTATGTCCAGCTGTTATTGCGCGAATAGGATAATCCGGCACTAGGATGGGTTTTGGGAGGTCCGGATTCGGCATATGGAGAGCTGGATACGACCTCGACGGCCTTGGGTCGACGGAGAGAAATTAGCTCATCATAAATCTCTGTTTCGTCTTGGGCTCGGGGAGCAGGAGAAGGAGCAAGATCGAGAAAGACGCGGATTTGGAGATTTAGGGTGGAGATGTCGTATCGTAGATGGCGGATGTAAGTCGATAATTGTTCTTCCGTAACATCCTCCACAGAAGTGGTTTTGAATTCTCCCAACCCTTGATCATTTTGAACTGCCTTCTTTCTCGCTTCGTTCGTCAGAGATGTAGCACACGATTCCTTTAAAAATTGTCTGAATTCCGACTTTCTCCTTCCCACCTCCTTCGCTACATATTCTTGGAATTCGCCCTCGGTCAAACCCGCTAACCATGGTCCTGAAAATTTCCAGCGCGTGTCGTCTTTTCCCTGCCCTGTAATTCCCGCCTGGATACTTGAATTTCTAACCGTTGTATCGATATTATCATCAAAAACACTTCTATGTTTAGGAATATTTTGATCGCGGGTCGCAGAGACGGATTTGCTGAGTCGGGGGGTCGAAATGGGAATATTCATTTCCTGCCATTTTTGTAATGTGAGACTATGGTCCGCCGCGGAACCAAACTCGGTAACGTGTTCAAAAGTATCGATAGCTTCGACGCGGATGATGGGCGTGGAGGTGCGAGTAGTGGCTCGTAGAGGGAGGGGTCTTTTGAATCCCCAATCACCTTTTGCAAGAGACGATGGGGGGGTGCTAATAGATTGATGGATTGGATGTGGGAGCGTCGCGGTATCGGAATCGAAGGTTGCTTGGGAGGAGAGGGTACCGGTTGGTCGAGGGAGAGGATTGGGAATTGCGAAGACTCGGGAGGCTCTTAGGAGTGCCCCGCCGGGCGACATACGAGTTGATGCCATGATTGAAAATCCGAGCTCTTTTGAGCCCTGAAATGGGTTCTTGCAATATTCGATTTATCACTCCTTGTAAACAGATCTTCTCCTCTATCTGGACCTGCTCCCCTTAAATATCGTAGCTGTTGTGCGTGAGAAGCAATGGCACATTCAAAAGTTATAATTATGGCGGGACAAAATAATTGAGGTTCGAGATAATTTTTGGGATGGCGCTAGTCTGTTTTGAGAATTTGATGATTTTAAGAACCATGAATGAAGATTTGAATAAAATTTATTATCAAATCAATGAAATTACATTTCTCTCTATTTATCGAGTTATATATTAATATGACTTTATTGATTGCCATTTTTTGAGTTTCAAGGCTTTTGATGAATACGTGAAAGACGTTGGTATGTCGATATTAACGAGAGATTCTTGAATATGCGAATTCACATACAACATAACATCAGAGCAACAGATGAGGAAAATTGTGACTGGATGTATTGCTTCAATTTGTATAGGGTTTGATTTAGAAAATAGCATTTCTTAACTTGTCAATTTCAGAAATTCCCATGTACCATATACTTAATCGTTCTATATTCCATTCACGTAAGCCAAAGCAACATCAATCATACAAAACTATCCTTCCATCCCCCCTCCTCTCAAAATAGATTAAACCAACTCAACCCAAAGCCAGCAACAAAAACCATCATGCCATGTCATCTAACCTATCACCAACATCTATATATCCAAAAGCAAGTCGTTTAATCACTATCATTATGGGGGCAAGCCCCCAAACCCCCATAGCTCGCTACGCTCGAAGATTTCACGTATAATATCCCCCTTACCTTCTTCTTTCTCCAGTCAACATAAGCGATCATTTTCGCAAGCCCCTAGAAGATCAGCAAAACATTATTTTCCATTCTTCTAAAGAAAATTGATGAAAATGAGAACGATGCCGAAGAGGATACTCCACCATTAACCCATTAGAATTCCTTTCTTCTTCCTCAATACTCTGAATATCCACACAGTCCCATTCAACTCATACCCTTACCATGACCCCAGTTTATATCACTCTCTATCTCCATAATCATACCTTTAGAAAATAAAGCTCAAATTTCTAGCCTTTACACACCACGCCCATTCATCCACACAACAACTACCTTCTGAGTTCCAGCCCAGCCAAACACCGAGGAAAGATACTCAGATACACATAAATTTATACATACATAGAATAGCAAGAACCTGTACACATCAGAACGACAAAAACTCTCCGGTAAATTCATCATAACACATGCATATCCAGAATTAAGAGATTGACTCACTCACCCATAACTATGTATCCAGACATTTATTCCTCTTGACAACAAATCTTCTGAAAAAGTACACAAAATAACACTAGATAAAGTGAATTTCACATCGATTGAGACCCTTAGCTCTGATGTATCATATTGTACACGTCAGTTAGCCCCTACCTACCTCTGACTTGGAACAAATACCCAGTCTAGCGACTCATCTCCTTTCAAGCCCGTCGAGACGGGTTTCCGAACATATCTTACCTTTGGCGAGTTCTTCTCCTTATATCAGTAATCCAATTTAACTGATAAACTCATTTCTCTCACAAGTGTAAACTTGAAGACTTCTCAAGCCATCCTGTTCTACGGAATCCTGTCTTTCCTTCAATCCCCTTCTCCTCTACCCAAGAGATATAAGCCAAGATCTCCAAAATCCCTCCAAAAGACACTGTATCTCTCATTCTTTCTACGTTTCTCTCGCTTCTCATCTCATAAGCATGAATCAAAATGCACCTCTCCCATCTTTCAATCTGACCATTCATTTGTCATCAGTAAAGCATCCCATTCTCCCTCGTAATTCATATGACCTCAGCATTGTTGACCGCACAGTGCGCATACCTTGATATCAATCTTTTCCCCTTCACTCCATCCCATCCCATCCCGCCTTATCCCAAGAATGTAACAAAGCAACAAGTAATCTTCACGAACGCCTCAACCACAATCCCCATCACTCCCAAATCCCCGAATCAAGAAAAATTCAGCCAAATAATCAGCAAAATATTCCAACGTCAATGCAAACAGAATCCTTCTTTCAATTCACTGTCTTTCCCATCAAGCACCTACTCATCTCCCAATAAAACAGAAAAGCCATATTTCATTCCCATCCCATCCCAAGGCTCACCATTGACCTATACCAACTTCACAATCTCATCTCATCTCATCTCATATCATTCCCCAAACCCCTAATCGAATCCACAAAACACAACCAGACAAAATGAAAAGAAAACAATCCAAAAAGAAAGAAAAAAGCGAGCAGTGAGAATCACGGAATACTGCGACACCATACTATACCATCTCAAATAAAAGAAAAGAAAGCAAACGAAAGAAATTCACATCCAAGGTTCCAAAGTTTCCATCTCAATTCCAATCTCAAACATCAAGAATCTCAAACCTTCAGAAACCGCACAAAAGAAAATGGAAAGAAAGCAAGGACTTATCAATCTGAGAGAGATGAATAATCATAGATTACCTACGTAGTAAACACAATAACAACCTTAGAAGAATAAGCTTATTATTCTCTATCCTCTACTCTCCATTTTCCATTCACCCCGCTTCCCTCATCAACCTCCCCCCCCCTCTCTCCCTAATTTATTGATATCCCAGAATAGAATAGCTGAGCACAGTACAGCACAGTATAATACAGGCTATAAAACACTCTGACAGGTGACGGATGACAGATGACGGGTGATATGACGGGTGACAGATGACATATGACAATCTGATAATCTGACACAACAACAATAACAACAAAAACCAACAAAAACAATGACGTCTGCAGATTATCTATCATTCCATCGAGATCAATATACACACACACAAGCGCATATAGAAGCGCATACACACAGGTCCAGGGAGATCATCGACGATCCAGCAAGTTAAGTTAAGTTAAATTGAGTTCAGTTGAGTAGCGCTTACCTACCTACAGCGATTTTCTCACTCACCTCATCTTATCTCACCTCACCTGACCTGACCTGACATGACCTGCACTGCACTTACTATAGTCAAGTTTCGAAATCTCAAGTTTCAACCCATTTCTTTCCTTTCCTTTCGTTCTCCATTTCCATTACCTTTTCCTTTCCCGTTTCCTAAAACTCACTAGAAATTAGTAATCCTCAAAAATCTTCAAAAATCGCATCTCATCGTATCTCCCCAACCAAGAACCAAAAGTAAAAGTACCAAGACCAAGTAAAAAGTATTTCCTCATCACACCAGCCAGACTGAAATCAACATACAAAACCCCTCCCTCACCTCCGCATTCGTATCCACATCTACACTTAACATTTCCCAAACCATACTATAGGATGACTGATTTACCAGCAAGTAAGTAACTAACTTACTTACTTACTTACTTACTTACTTCCTTCATCCATGAAGAAAGTATCGACATTTGACGCTTGACAATCATTTTCAAAACTCTGAAACGAATTCGCATCATTGTGATTCATCCCATCGCCTCGTATCGCATCACATCATATCACAACGCATTATCTAACGTCGAACATACATACATACATACATGCATACGTAGATATCAAGCCCCAACACATCTCTCTCCGCAATCCGCACACCCTAAGAAATCCAAAGAATCAAAGAAAAAGTCAATGACACTTCCATAATACAATATAGTATACTTCCCAAGATAAAACTCGTCGATCTAATCTAATCTAATCTGATCTAATCCAAAATCAAACAGATACCCCGAGATCAACATCGAACATCCTGAGTTGTCCGCCTGGCTCGGGAATAATTCTGCACACATGCGGCGTACGTACTGAGCATTAGCATTAGAATCTTATTGTCACATCGCATTCACAAGTCCCCGAGTAGGGTATGCGATGTGTATGCAGCATTCTTTGTAGATTATGATGTATGTATGTATGTAGATCTCATGCCGTAATTTGTAACTTGTCACTAACTTGTCACTGCACTAACAATAACCGCATGTCAAGAAATCACATGCTCGCTCGATCTTCGATCTACTGCTGTACCTAGCATGCTGCTAGAATTTTGTGTACACTGTAGAAAAATTCAGCTTGTTTCATGTGAATAAATAGAAATAATCGAGGTTTCTATGATGAATTTATATAGGGCAAGGTAGCACTTTTTCTACATATATATATGTGAGGTATCTATTTCTTTCATGCCTGAAGGTAGCGTTGTAGAGAAGAGAGAAGAGATGATATGAGATAGGATGATAGGATAATCGCTTTACTTTACTTTACTAATGGATAGGTTGGTAAAGAGCCTCCTTTCTGATATATTGTAACACATGTGTATGTTGGGTTATAGATCCTGATGAAAAGTCTTACCCGTCCTTCGGAAGGATGGATTCCTTCCTCATGGGTAGGTGGGATGAAGTTCCGGAAGAACTGTGCCACTTACTTGCTTTATTGATAACGATTTGGTTATCAGTGGTCACAACATATGATATAATCCATGAGATTACCCAAGAGGGAAGAAATTCGATCGACAATCCTTCTCAATATCATAAGCAAAAACATTTTTCTCCTGTTCCCCCAAAATTGTGGTTCGCTGTACGAAATACCCCGCATCCAAAACCCAAACTGATCACTCTCGCATGACTAGTCAGATTTTTTTGTTTGGGCGAACCATGGCAAATACCATCATCATGAACAGGTTGAGGCCATTTCATGGGCCAGTTTCGGTAATTCCTTCTAGGTGTGGCACAAAAGAAAAGGGCAGCTGCATAGGATGCATAGGATGCATAAGATCTGGTCGCCTTTTTCCTTCGGTGAGACATGTGGGAGACCGAGAACGTGGCACTGATTGGAGTGGTCGTGAAGCACAAAACCTGCTCAGGGAAAAATCATTCGCTTTTCATCAAAACTGCGATCATCGATGTATGAAGATTATTTTTTCCAAACCTCTCAGACCTTAGCTTTCCGAGAAAAAGCGACACAGCCCAAGAAATTGGGCAACCCAAGACAAATTTGATTGATCTCCTTCCCTTCGTAAATTCGTACACTTGATAACGAGTCACATGAAAGTAATAAATATAGCATCCATTCAAGAAAAGAACACAAATGGTAAACTGCCACACTTGCAAGCCTTGCATGACCGTTGTCATACATACGTACGGCGGAACCGAAGATAGGTGGATAGATATCAATTTGCCCTGATTTCCGCCATATGTCACGATGAATGAAAATAGATAAGTCTCGATCGTTTTATTTTGCCCCATAACTTTATCGGCCTCGTGTCTTTCTTAGACATGATACGGAGTATACGAAACAATCATGGCTCAGATGAAACGTAAAACGTATACATTTCCATCAAAGATGGGCCATATGAAAGTTTGATGGAGTAAAAGATAGGCATATCAATTACTGATAGGGAATCATTGGAGGAAAACTTGTGCGAAGTATGGAAAAAGCTGTAGGGCAGAAAAAATGGAGTAGATTGAGTGGAGTGACTGGTCTTGCATAAAAAGGCGCGTGAAAGGCTTTGGAATGAAAAAATGAACCAATAATCATTGTTTAGAGTAACTGAATCACACTTTGGGTCAGCACAACCTTGAAGCAAGCCTTCCTTTGGGATACTAATCAACTCAGCTTATGATGGGTGTTGCTATTCGTATTGAGGCTGATTATCTTGGTACTCTCCGGTACATAGGTAGAAATAGGCATTGATTGGAGTAACCTGATATTCTCAGACGATCCGCCTTGATGACTGAAATGACAAGTAGGGTAGGAGAGTAAGATAGATTGATGAAAAGTCCGTCGGGCATCGAATATTCTCTTGGAAACTTTTGTTGCAGGGCAGAATTGGAAGAAACTGGCCGGGTCGCTTGGGTCGTTCATGATAAAGATTTGATAGAATGATCATTTACAGGATAAGGATAGTATACATGTAGAACCTTTGTCATCCAGTCAATTCGGTTGAAAATGGTGACTAAGGTTTGCAGGTTGCAGTTGAGGCTGTGTAACATTGCCGAGGGCGAATCGATGGATAGAAGAATAGCAAAATTCATCTCAATAGAGTTTTGATGGTTGATATTTGATGGTTGATGGTTGATGGTTGCAGGTTGATGGCGACAGGTTGAATAGTCGGTCCACTAGGCCTAGTCCTCGTCCTAGTTCAGTCCTAGTCCAGTCCTTGTCCACCGCCAAAGGAATTTATTTAATCGAGCTGTGCGAGCTGTGCGCGATGGAGGTGTAGGTGTAGGTGTAAGTGGAGGTGGAGGTGCAAGTGCAAGTGCAAGTGTAAGTGTAAGTGTAGGCCTAAACCCGAGTCTCATGTAACCTGTTCGAAGGGTTCATGTGGATTCATATGGATTCAATATGGATTCAATATGGATTCAATATGGATTCAATATGGATCCATCTGGTAAAAACAGATGAGTAACAATCCGCTACCAATTTTGAGTTGTGCATCGGATCGTAGTAATCGTAGGTACTGCTAGTTAGTTACCTAGGTAGGTAAGCGATGATTATATTGTATATGTCATCGTGCACGTCAAAACTGCCACGAAGGAATTGTCGGTGGATGGTGGTGGATGGTGGAGAGAATTAGATGGGAATGTTCGAAAAAGAATCGGTAAGAAGGTGGATTGGCAATCGTTATGAGTGGTCGAGCTGGCTTAAAAGAGAACTCCGGATGCTGCTACTGTCTTCTTGTTCAAACTGGGATAAATGGCTTTGGTAATGATTAACCTTGATTTACTCGAGGATTTGGGAAAGATATACCAACTACCTAGAAATATATATGACCGAGTGTGATAGTAATGTGATAGTCATGTTGGATCAATATTTAATAAATGTAATAGTAGTTTTAGATCCCGACGAAAGAATATACCCAGCTACGATAGTCGCGCTGGATCAATATAAAAACACATACCTGCCTACCTAGATGATAATAGTCTCCGATCAACATCGGGAGATATACCCAGAAAGGTACCTAGCCATGTGCCTAGATGTGAATCCATAATGTGCTGAGTGCTTGGATAATGTTAGTTTATGCTTTGATTGATGTTGCTTCATTGGTTAACGGTGGAAGTGCCCAGATGATATTCCGATGCTCTTATCCTATCGGAAAGCGTCGCGCTGCTCTTCAACACAACATATCAAGGATGGATGAGAAAGATGGGAAACGTGGGAAAGACGGAAAGACTGAAAGAGACGAAGGAGTACGAAGGAGTGAGAAGTTCCAACCTTCCTTAATGCCCCAGAAATGCCCCGGTAGTCCTTTGAGAGAATGATTAGCTATGGATTGCTTGCTCACGGATGCAACCTTTAGTCTGATGGCTTGATCTAGACATTTGGGAAATGGTTTTGATTGGAAAGGAGATACAATAATCTATAGAATAATACTCGTAGAATATCTAAGAAGGATGAGTAAGAATTGAAACTTCCATGTAATAAGATTTCATCCACAGGGGTAAAATGGTAAAGAATGAAAAGAATTCTTGAATTTGCCTGTCTCGACTCTCGACTCTCGGCTGTCATTTCTCGACTCTTGAATTCTCTCTCTATTAGTCTTGTCTTTCAACTCCCAAGTCTCTCCATCTATTCCTTAATTCCTTCATCCATTGATTCTTTCCCGTGCCTCTCGCCTCACTACGTCTCTCTCACTCACTCTCTCTCTCTGCCTCACAGTCATATCGACCCAACCACCACCAGAAATCAAAGGCTAAACCGCCCAGCCCACGCCTTATTAGGATTTAATTCCTGCCCCCATACATAATACTTACAGATCCAAGTACATATATAATACATACTCCGAGCTCCTAGCTCCTACCTCTTAGGTCCTGCGTACATACGACTATACTTGCCGCACGAAGCAATAATAAATCATAAACTTGATTAAACATCAAAAAGAAGAAAAAATATCTCCACCGCTGGTTCCACCGTTCCACCGTTCCACTTTCTTGACTTCATCCATCTAATCACTCCACACTTTCGAAAATCCCATAATCATCAATTATCGAAAGGTACAAGAGAGGGATCCACGTTGGAATTAACTTGGATTCAAGGGTATTTGTCTCCAACTGTCTCGGAACATTTTACCCCTCTATCTATCAAATCACATCATCAATATCAATATCAAAAACGTCTAGAAGCGTCAAACCCGAGAGAGAATCCCACTTAGGAACAACAACAACAACAACAATCTTTCTCCATATTCTTCTAGAAAACCCCATCATTACCAATACAAATATCAGGAATTGATCAAGGATTAGATTAGTGCCAAATCATACATCAATTTCGAAACACCACGTTCTATACCACGTTCTGCACCACGTTATTGAATGTGTACATACGCTACTGTCATGTCATGTTAATATCTACCACCGGAATCGACCGTTTTTAATAACTTGATTATTATTACTTTTCCCCAAAAGATTCCTTTTGGATACTATACTCCCTCAACAGGTTTTAAATACACCTCATTCACATACCTATATTCATTCATATATATACTTACTATCGATTCACTATATCGAATCTACATTGCCACCGTTTTGCTCTTGGATCGTTCCTACTATCCATACTATCCATACTATTCAGATACCCACTACCCCAAATCTACCTTACTTTTCGCAAGTAACTCAACCCATTTTCAAGATGCCAGACTACATGCGAAGATATACTACCGATCATAGTACGAGTAGTAGAGGTTCCCGTCAGAGTGATGAATCCTCTCGAGAATCTCATAGTACAGCACCAACCTCCATATACAACAGTCCTCGACCATCAATTCATCAATACCAACCCGAGAGACCTATCTATTACCACAAAGACTCTATAGATTTATCTCCCAGCGATATGTCACCCATAGATTATCCTCGCTCATCCCAAGAAACATATGCATCCACATCTGCATCCCAAGAAGATCTCTATGATGAACCCGAAAGTTATGATCCAGAATACGACGTCCCGGAATATAAAACCGTGGTTGAAAGTAATCTGAGACCATCCACTGCTCAAGATTTCGCCCGATATTTCCCTTCCACCAAACGTCTTTACATCCGTCATGATGATACTTCATATGATGGAAATATGAATCTTCGCGTCGACACCGAAGATGGTCATGGTCAAGATAAAGAAATCATCCAACTCTTCCATCTGCGCATGCATGATCTTAAGAATCGCGAATTCAGTCTCCGTCGCTACGAACGCTCAAGTGGTCGCGAAGTATGTCACTCGAGTCGCAAATACGCCAAACCCACGGAGAGAAGACCTTCCGTCTTAACCCGTTCCGTCAGTAGCGCCTTTGCAAGTATACGCAAACCCAGCATTTCTCGACAAAACTCGACAACCTCACCCACCAAACCTATGGGAGGAGTTCAAAGACATGATAGCGGATACGCATCGAATTCCGAATCTGACTCTGATGTCGAAGCATTCATGGCTTCGAAAAAAGCAGCCGCCTCTTCCATCCCTACCAATACGACGAAACTTGAATTCTCAAATTATGCGCAAATCGAAGTTAAGCGTCGGGGCGCAAAATCCCAAAAGAGATATGAGTTTGAATATTGGGGATATTCATATTCATGGAAACGAGTAGTGGAGAAAGATGGCGAGGGAAAAGCGATTTCGTATCATTTATTCAAAGGAGATTCTAGTAATGCAGTAGCGCATATCGTACCGGAATTGCGATCGAGGGATCAGATTCGAGAGGACGAATTGGTGGGGGGTTGGGTCCCACCGTGTCAAATGTGGATTAGTGAGAAGAGTGTCTTGGAAAAGGTTACGGATGTTGCTGAGTAAGTTTTAATTCTCCATCCGATCAAATCATATCGCATCAAAATATCAGAAATCTAACCCGTAACCCTAGCGTTATTATCTCAACTGGCCTCATAGCCCTCGTCGACGATAGCATCAAAAGACATTTCCAACCCAAGCCTTCTTCTTATTCCAATTCCCACTCCCACTCCTACACCACATCTACGTCTCCTTACACAACCACACCTACACCCCCTCATCCCCATTCCCAAGCCCTCTCCTCCCGCTCTTCACCCCGCACCCTCCCTCTCCCTCCCCTCAACATGAATCTCGAATTCGTCGGTCCCCGCGCCATGGTCGAACACATGTTCAAGAGACGCAACTCGGGCGGATCAAGTAAATCGAAAGAAAACGAGGAGAAGAGAAAACATTCTCCATTGAGATATGCACAAGGTGCTGGATTGGGAAGAGTATAATGGAAGGAAAATATGATATCGACAGTTTTTATAAATACAGATGCAAATGCGAATACAGATTTGGGAATCACAGTACCGGCCCGGGGTTTAGGTTTCTGGGTGGGTTCTTGGGGTTTGGTTTGGATTTGGGTTTGTTTTCTTTGGTTTGGGAGGTTGGGGATTGGGATTGGGATGTGGATGTGGATGTATTGTTTTTTTCTTTCTTTTTCTCAATATTCTTTTCATGGAGGATTTATGATTATGATTATGATGATTTGGTCTTGGTTTGGTTATTGGATTGGAATGGATGGAATGGATGGGATAGGATGCGATGGAATCTCAAGAAATGGGAAAGAAAGAAACTAGTGATGATGGGATGAATAGGATAGGATGGGATACCTACTAGGTATACCTACAGTACATATATGTATGAATGAAAATATTTGAATGAAGATAATAAATATCACAGGAATGAATGGTGTTGAATAACTTATTCATTTAGTTATTTATTTGCCTCTACGTTGACATGTTTCTCTCGTCTTGTTAATCGCATCCCATTTCATTTCATCACACCTCTCACAGCAGCACAAAAAATGAAATCACAGCCCCGTGTTTTCTTCACACAATCTGATAGTTATAGATAGATAGATAGGTAGATACCTTATATAACCCCATTTCATCTAATCCAACTGAATCTACTCGGAAACCCCAGAGTGTATATCTATTTATTATCATATACCTACCTACCTAGGTATCTACCTATCTACCCACCTCAACCATCTCAAAACCCAACCTCCAACCCTCAATTCTACATTCAAAATTCTACAATCAAAATTCTACATTCAAAATTCTACATTCACAATTCAAAGTCCAACCCCCCATCACGAAATTTCCACTTCCCACTTCCCCCTTCCGACTTGTAATTCTATATCTAAGATAGAGAGATCTTTCTTTCTTTCTTTCTTTCTTTCTCTCTTTCTTTCTTCTATTTCAATCTCATAAGTCAGTTACTATATAAGTAGCATCTAAATCTCATTTTCTTCCTGACTCTCACTCCTCTTTTTTCTTTCTTTCTTTCTTTCTTTCTGACTCCTCTTTCTGACTCCTCTTTCCCCTCTCTTTCTTTCCTGATGAATATAAACATAAATATTATATAGATATAAATACGATACCGATATAAATATAAATATAAACACCACCGCACTCGCTTGCTCGCTTACTCATCTTCAATTCTGATTCTCATGGAGGCAAGCGAATGGGAATGGGATAGTCAGAATAGAGTAATAGAGGAAAAGAGTATAGGAGAGGATCCATCATGTATATATATTATATTGTAAAACTGTATTTCAAATATGAGCTCTTATCTCAATCTTGATACCGAATCCCAAATCCCAAATTCCAAATTCTGAATTCTGAATCTTATATAATAACCCATCTATTACTCACACACGTTGCCTCACCTCACCCCCCTCACCTCGCCTCACCTCATTTCGCATATCTCATTCCCCATATATCATCAAATAACTACCTCTAAACTCCAACCCCGAAACCTAGAACCCTCTTATCAATCAAACATAATCACACTTTCACAAATCACCCAGAATCTAACATCTACACTCATATCCATATACAACCACACTCCTATCTATCTATCTATTTATCTATCTATCTATCTATTTATCTATCTATCTATCTATTTATCTATCTATCTATCTATCTATCTATTTATCTATTTATACACATTGTATTTCCTTATATACAAATAGATACAAGAAATATATTTACAGAATACTTCTCTTTCTTTTTCTTCCCCTCTTTTCTTGCTTTCTTTTCTTTCTCTCTATTCTATCCAGCCTTATTCAATTCAACCCCACTCATTCAATAATTTTCAAGAATCAAATAATCTTCCTCTTTCTCTTCCTCTTCGCAAACCATCTTTTCCTCAACTCCACTCACTCTACTTCTTCAATATACTTACTCACTATTATAGTTACCCCTCTAAATATCCACTCTCCTTCTCTTCCCTTTCTTTTTCCTTTTTTTGTCCCTCGTCCTCTTCCTTTTCTTCTTCCCTTTCCTCATTTCTCATTTCTCATTCCCTATCTTTCATCCTCCTCCTCCTCCTTTTCCTCCTCCTTTTCCTTTCCACTCTTCTCTCAATCTCATAACCCCATCCCATCCCATCCAACTAATCACCTACTCCCTCTCTCCTCCAACCCTCTCTCTCCTCCAACCCTCTCTCTCCTCCAACCCTCTCTCTCCTCCACAACCCTCTCTCTCCTCCAACCCTCTCACTCCTCCAACCCGCTCTCTCCAACCCTCTCTCTCCTCCAACCCTCTCTCTCCTCCAATCCCCTCTCTCCTCCAATCCCCTCTCTCCTCCAATCCCCTCTCTCCTCCAACCCCCTCCCCCTCTCTCCCTTTTCCAACCTTAATCAAACTAATCTGAATCCATTTCAATCAATCCCCAACCTTAACACATTACACTCGTAGATCATACTTCAATACCACCACTTCAATACCACCACTCCAATCCCCATTCTCCAATCCCCATTACCCAACCCCCAAAGTACTATCAATCAAAACCCTTCTTTCTTCTTTTCTATCTCTTCCTCTTCCTCTTCCTCTTCCTCTTCCTCTTCCTCTTCCTCTTCCTCTTCCTCTTCCTCTTCCTCTTCC
>PQXL01000644.1:0-16869 GCA_004916875.1 Botrytis galanthina
TAATTAATATTATATTAGTATTACTCTATATAAAATATTAACTTTTTATAAATAATAATAATCAAGAATAAATATAATTATAATAAACTAAAGTACTTTACACTTATATCAACCAAGTTGATACCAACACTGATCTTTCTTGGATTGTTGATGCTTTCTGTTTACTTCAAATGAAGTCATTCGCACAATATCTCAGCCAATCTTATCGTGTAAATATGCGATCAAAACAAACAAGGCTTCAAAATCGTCCAATAAGGCACTGTGGCGTGGCAGATAGACGCAACCTGTAGAAATGTGCGCTGTCAGATGAAAAGCGCCAGTGAGTATCAAGGAGAAAATTTACGATACACGAAACTGAATCAAAATATCCCCAATAAAAGATAACGGCATCAAAGTAACTACAAAAATACTCGACTTGACTTTTCGTCGTCGAGTTGATTTATATACAAACTTCCACATATGATCCATTCGGATTACGCCTCCGTCAATATTGCGGGAAACGCCATTGGACAAACTTGTACTTGCTTGAATAACAAACGACTAGACACGGCAACAAGACAAGCATACAGAATAGAACTCCAAAGAATACAAAGATATAATGGCGCCCGTACAAATAACAGAAGATTATTACGCTGTCCTTGAGATTGAGCAAACGGCTACTCAAGATCGGATAATTCGATCCTATAGAAGGCTTGCTCTGAAATTGCATCCTGATCGAAATGATAAAGCTGATGCCACGGAGGCGTTTCAGTTGGTATGTTGATAGTCATTCTACAGCTAGGTTATCTCAGAAGATCTTTCAGTAATTTTTGACTATGCCTATCGTACTGTGCTGAATCCAAATATCGTAGCTTGGAAAAGCCTACGAGACGTTGAAAGATGAGAGCAAACGCCGCGTCTACGACATCAAATACTCCTCTATCAAAAAAAGTGGGACAATGCCCCAGAGTACTTCAAACCCTCAATACAAACCGGAACCTCGAGCATCCGCTTCTGCGTCGTCCCAACTCACCGACGAGGCACAAATTGCTGCACTGCAAAAAGCGAAGCGGGAACGTGCAGCGCGATGGTCGATCAAGAGAAATGCATTTGAGTCTGTGATCGCGCGGTTGCAGAAAGATATTCAGAGTTTGAAGCAGTCAGTTGAGCTTTTGAAGAAGAATGACGCTATGGAAGACGCGGAAGAGGCACGGAAGAATGGTTGGGGTGCGTGGTTGTTGTCTCCGCTCATCAAGAGGGAGGTGGTTAGTGAGGATGAAAAAGAGCGGAAGGATAGGAGCAGACAGGAACGCAAGATTGAGATGAATTTGAAGGAGCGACGGATCGAAGCGAAGAGTGCGGAATTGGATAAGGAGAAAGATTTGCTGCGAGCCGCGCAAAGACAAGTGGAACTTGAGGATCAGATTGATGATGGGAGGTTAAGAGTGATTGAAGATAGAATGAAGGCTAAAGAACAGAGGCAAGCAGATGAAAGAGCGAGGATATACAGAGAAAGAATGGCAGAGGCTCGTAAGGCAGAGCAAAAAGAGCGAGATAGGAAAGCAGCAGAAGAACTGAGAAAACGTGAAGAAGAGATGATGAGATACAAAGCGGAACGACAAGCTGCATTAGAAAAGTTGAGAAAAGAAGAAGCGGAGCAGCGAGCAGCAGCACAGAAACTCCGGGAGGAGCAAGAAAGACAAAGGAAAAATGCCTTTGATGACAGAAACAAATGGAATAACCACTACAAACTCTCTGGCCACGATGATGACTTCTTCGCAGCGAGGGAAACTCTGCACGAACCTCTTGACTGCCGGCATGGCGGCTGGTGGTCGAAAATCCAAGGTCGAGATAACTGTCCGCGGTGTTCTGAAAGCTGGACGTACTTGTTGCAGTGCCCTACGCGGGGGTGTCGTATGAAGGCGTGTCCAAAATGCCAGGCTGATATACGACCGATACGGGGACGGGCTCTGAGCCCAAAGCCGTTTGGGTACCGGGGAAAGAGCCGAAACCCAGAGCCATATGCAGGCTATGACTCTTATTGATGCGGATTTTGAGTAGCTGGGGTCAAAAACTGAGCAACGAATGCACAATTTTCAGGGTATTTGTCCAAATCGCCACTTTCGACTTGGTAATGATGATGAAATCGACGAGTTCTTGTTTCAAGGGCTCTATGTTTCTAATTTTGATGGGTTTAACAAGAAATTCCATAGAATTCTTCTTCTTACCTTCCTAACAATAACATGCTCAGTAGAGATTCAAATGTGAAACTTAAAATACAGATACCTGACCTCACGTTTCCACTCCCCTCACCCCTTCTTCAAACGAATCCGATCCTCTAACCTTGGCCTACCCTAATCCCCGGTAAACAGTTGTTCCTAGCTTCCTAGCTTGCTGTCCCGCACTTTTCTGCACGTCAATCTCTACAGCAAATACGAAAAGCCATCCGGAACTCAGACTTAACTTTTTCTTTTCTCTACACCTAAATTAACAGTTATAAATCATCTACTACTGAAAAGAAAAAAAAGAAAAAATGAGTATGGAATGATATCAAGCCATGATAGCGAATATTTCTTCCGTCACATCACAGCCTTTACTAAGTATGCACAAGACGATTCGACAGTTTGGATTTGAGTCTTGATGAAATCTTCAAGGTTCCTGATTTGGAGCGGCGTCAACCGTGGTATTCTGAAATCTGAAGCAGCAATAATGTTAATATCATATGAGCGTTACTCAATTGAAAGAATTCTTATAGGTCTTTAGTACGAATCATTAAACCGTCAACAAGCCGGAAAATAATAGAGGGAAAATAATATTCCGAGTACCTATGTAGATGACGAGAATGAGAATATTATAGGAAATAGTATGGGGAAAAGATATAGACATCTCTCATGATCATCTAATCTATTATATATAGATACTATAACACTTTGCCTTGGAAGAACTACTAGGGCAAAGTATAATTTATCTTTAGAATCTACAACTATAGAACCGAGCGCAGATATAGCTATATATATGTAAGCGATTGTATTACAATTGAGTCCGATTCGTAATAGACATAGAAGAGAATTATAAGAAGATATAGAGTTTAACGTAGTTTATTATCAGATAGGTTAATTATGTCATTGAGTGGATTGTTTATTCCTTTAATTCATACTTTCAAATTAACATGGCTTACAATATTTTCTAGGACTTCTTATTAATCTTTTAACCGAGTAATTATATAAAAGTAGGTGAATAACCTCAAGTCATTAGGCTACTGTAGTATACTAAGTGAGGGCTAGCCTTAAAGCATATAAGGATTGATTCTTTCTGTAGACAGCTAGCTTTTTAGACAGAATACAATATGAATATTTAGGACCTGTCATCGTAGGTGCTATGTCATCTATAGCCTTCTCAAAATAATAAAAGTATATTCAAAGCGCAATAATCTTCTCATCCATACCTCACGACGCACAATATACCCAACCCAGCCTGACCGACTTATCCATTCATCATACCCACCTCTATCCCCTATTTCCCACTCCCCTATTTCCCACTCCCCTATTTCCCACTCCTCTATTCCTCACCCCTATCCCCCTATCCTCTACCCACACTCATCCCCTCCACCAACATTCCACCCCCCTCATCCTTCAACCTCTCCTTTCTCAACACCCCTTCGATTTACACAACGATCAAATCAAATCGAATCAAACCAACCCCCCAAAAATAATCACCATCACCATCCCATCTCCACCTCCATCTCCACCATGATTCCAATCCCCATCAACCAAGAAACAAAGAAACAAAGAAAGAACCAACCAGCACTAAACCCAAACCCAAATCCAAACTCAAATCCAAGTCCAAACTTACATCACAACTCTCATATCATAATCCTCACTCTCATACTCCTTATTACAAAATAATAGATTTCCTATACATACATACCTACATACACACTCAATACACACACAGAACATATACACACAATACACCACCCAACAATTTCCAAATTTCACATCACAATGTCAATTCCAATTCCAATTCCAATTCCAATTCCAATTCCAATCCATGCGAATTTATCAGAATACAAAATACAAAATATAAATACATACCCACCTACCCACCTACCTACCTCAACAGATATAAACATAAATATAAATATAAACACAAACATACACACATAAATCCCTATACCCAAACATTCCAATATCAAACAGAATTTCCATATCTATCTATCTATCTACCTACCCATCTACTCAAACACCATATATACATACACACATATATATTTCCCTTACTTATATACTTATATACTTCCACCAAAGCAAATCCCACAACTCCAACTCCAAGCCCAACTCCAATTCCAAGCCCAACACCAGTCAGTACATCAAACGATCGAAGAAACGTATATACATACAACCATCTACAAATAAAATGCGTCAAGAAACGAAGCACATATGGAATACTGAAAAACAAGCTATGGATACATATACCGTGACTTATTTCTAATACTGAGATTCTATCTATCTATCTATATGTGTATGTATGATATGCATAAAATCCGACGAAAAGACTAGCATAGCAGTGCAATTACGGTAAGTACCATTGCTGGATATACCTACTTCCCAAGTTTACGAGAAAAGATATATCATGACATTAAGTGAAGAATTTTAATGAATCACTCGAATCCATCTCCATCCCCATCTCCAACTACCTGTCTCCAAATTCTCACATGCTAAGTTCTTTCCACAGCCTGCCATCTAGAAAGTCTGCATGCACTCAACTCCCGACATTGTCTACGAGATGAAAGGAACTCCAACTTCAAGTATCCCAGCTTTCCAACAAGAAACAAATGCGATACTGACCATTTACCTACCCACTTAAAACCTACAAACGTTCTGGCCATCGAAACACCGTGCCTATCCGTCCATCAAACATCAACACCCAGATCACTGTCTCATCATCATGCACCATACTCACAGTCATCGTATTCCTATTCCCGCGCACGCTAATCCCTCATATTTCTCCTCTCCTCCCAGGATATCCCCTCTAATATATCTCGACCTGCACTGCCACAATTGCCAGGTGTCTAGTCTACACACTAAAACACGTGATGATTGCAACCTCCAATTTCCAAAGACTACCGAAACCTGGCATCTCGACAGATTGACGAATGGAACTCAGCCTTGTGGAGTATCTTGAGGTCTGGACTGTCTTGGTTTCGTCATTGTTCAGATGAATCATTGAGGGTCTCGATGTGGATTCCCGGTATATATAGATCTTTCACCATTCGGAGAATTCTGTACTCCGTATTTCGTAATGCATGTGATATTGCGTTTGGCTGTTGGATCATGGTGGATCTAAAACGAATCTGAGGTGGCGGGATCTGAAAGCTCCGTCATTGTGAATAATAGTTAACTGTACGAGAAGTAAGTACTAGTCAAAAACTTCTCAAATTTCATAATTCGGAGGGCGTGGAGCTTGGTGAGTAATATGATAAAGGTCAATAGTAATAGCAGGTTGACTAGAGCTGCAGCAAGACTATCCTTTCATTTAAAATTCGGAATTGCACCACCCTTGTATGAGCCATTGCCAAATGTCGTGCATCGTTGTATGGGGGTACCAACTCATCCGCACATGTTGTGAACAATATCCCCGCGTACCCGAACTACCAACTCATCGTCACTTATCAAATAGAACTCATCATATTTGAGAATAATCCCACCCGTTAAGCAAACACACATCCACCTACATCAGGATAACCCTTATCTTCTTCATCTATTCTTTCACTTGGCAATTGAAGCTGAATACTGGCCAAGCAAATGCCAAATAAACTTCTCAGCCATCTGTGTAACGTAAGACAAACTCACGAGCTGAGCTGTTCATCCAGCCCTATGGATCGATCAATCCAACCCCCACAATTCAAAGTAAGCCGAGAAGCCAAAACAGCCAACCCTTAACGTTGTGTACATCAGATTTTCTTCCTTTCCTTTTTTTCTTCCCGCTTTCTCCACAATATGAAAAGTACCGTATTGTACACGCATGTATTACGAAGATCATGGCGGGATCACTTGTTCACGCCAGCCCCAGATAATTGAACCACAATTTTGAGTGCATACTTTGATTCCGAAGATGAGTGCATTTATGCAGGTGAGTAGTATGTTTCACCAGGGACTGTGTTGCACAACAAGAGCTTCAACTTTGAAGATCGAAAGAGAATTGAAGTTTAGCATTCGTTGTAGAAAAACGAAGATCGAGTTAAAGAAATGAATGCAAGGTTAGGACCATCCACTCTTTCGGCCCACGCAAGTCTGTCGTAAGTTGCAACTCGTAAAACGAAATTCTTTCCCCAAAGAGATTTTGCGTGAAGACCTAGTCGGGATATGAAGATCTAGAATGTCCAGAATCGTGTAGTATCGGCAGAACAATCTCTATTCTAAATATTAAACTCCATAGATTCATGTGAGAGCAGAAACTCTGATCAATTAGTGACACGATGAAAGTTCTGAAACAAGGATGCAACCACCAATTGGAGCAACACACTCCAAACACATGTGCGATGATGCAGCGATATTTTGATTTGCTGTGAGAGATTTTTTTCTAATCGGTCAGATCAAAAAGGATGGGCGAGGATGAGGATGGATGAGAATTGAATACACTGTATCGTATGCATTATCCGGATAAATTGCGGTCATTTAATTTAAGAAAGAAGGCATGAGTGAGTTCTTGAATGGCTCCCCCACGTATATCGTTTAGCTGAAATGATAAGTAATTGTGCCTCGAATGAGAAATAGAGTTTGAATTATGGCTAGGCTTGAAGCTGTAGATTATGGAGACGTAAAATGTTGGAGATGGAGAAAGTAACCGTCGATGCCTTGACCATACCGTGGAACGTGAGAGATTTATGGATACGGATACACATTTGATGCGGAGATACCTAGGTACGGCTCAAATGGAGGGTTTTGGTGAAGAAACGAGAAAGGAGAAAGCTTCCATGGAAGAAGAAGATGGTCGTAGCTGCACATGCACATGCAAATGGAAATGTAATGTCAATGTAATGTCAATGCAAGTGGTAAGATTCTTGACGCCCGATAACAGATTTCGGATGCGTTTTAATGGGGGTCGACGATGGATGTAAATGTACTGACTGAGTCGGCTATGAAAATCTTGGTACCAAAATGGAAGGACCAAAGTGAAGAAAATGGTTCGACAACACCGCGTACAACGTTTCTGTAAGCACCGGCCAAGGATGACGGAAGTGGCTGCAGCTTGCCATATCGTTGTGCCTGCATGTTGTTTAACCTTTGACTGTTGCTTGGTCTGATTCATGAGTGAATGTGCGTGGAACAGATTGAGGGGAACCTTGGGCGGAAGGGGGGTGGAATCACATCTAGCAGCAATTTTTGGATAAAGTGTCCGGAAGAGGCATGTCCAAAGTCAAAAGGGTGGAAGTGGAGATGGATCATGGATGAGACAAGATGATGGGATCATGGTATAGTCAAGGTATGGTCGAGGTATGGTCATAGACTCATAGTATGGTCTCAAATGCAATCGAGACAGTGTTGCATATGCAGTGGCGGTAAACAATGGAACTCTCAGGGTGTCTCGGTTCACGAGCTTTGAGAGGTCGTGTCGATTTCCTATTTACATCATCATTTGATTCACATCGGTACTTTGTACATCGCACATGGTAGAAACCTGCGCGTATGACACGCTGCGAGTTACGAAAAAGTCGTCGAGGGCAGAGATTCGTTGACTCGATTGGTATCAAACGATGGAGGAAGGATTGGGGAGGAAGGGTTCAAAGGGTTCAAACGGTCGAGGCCGCCAGATTGAAAGCATTTGGTTGGATCTGTCATGGACTCGTGGTGTTGTGTTGCAAAGGGACTTGAGGGAGTGGGGGAAACCACCCCCGTCCCTTCATTTTGAGTGGAGCGATTGATTATCTCTCCTTGAAGTCTTGGACTCTTGGACTCTTGGACTCTTGGACTCTTGGACTTTGAGATAATCCGCGATCTCAATTTAGGAAATCCGAGAGTTCCATCAAGTGGGGGTCACTGTCGTGATGGATCATAAAGCGGGTACGAGATATTCTAGAATCTGACTCCAAATCTATAAGATTATCCAGTCAGATCTTAGCGAACGGACACATTTATGGAACAGAGGGAAAAAATTACTCACCAGTAGAAAAGCGAAAATTCAATTGTGAAAAACGCGTCGCAGGCATTTAGCATCCATGATGTGCATTGTGGTATACGAACAGAACACTACTCCGTATGATTCTTATTATAGCTCCGCTGTGATGTGTTGTAATGATTTACAAGAGGGCCAAAGAACCACCAAGGGCCAGAACTGATGAAATGAATACGTTGACCCCGATGATGCCAAGATGATTGAGAGATCTTGTGGGATGAATTGAGGCTTTGAGGCTTTGAACTTTGAAGGTTAATAAGTGTACGGTACTAAGATTAATAAGAGTACTAGATACTCAAGAAAAGAAAGGCTGATGATGCAATTCAGGGAAGGGTTGATATAATGTAATGCAATATAATATCATAAATCTTCCCTTCTCATCAAGAGACCTGGCCTGGGTACGTGATACACAATGCCCATTCTCTCATTTCTAATACCACACACACCATTCCACAGCTAGATGGTATCATTCCCACGTTGAAACAGACAATTTGCATAAAAAGTTACAACATCAACCGACATCCACCGCACATATCATACATATTCTCAAACACAGCCATCACGGAATCCCACAGTTCTACGTTGACAACCTTAAGCGGTTCTTCCGGAAGGGCAGGCTAAAGCCACCACGGTCCACGCCTTCCATTGCACTTGAGCGGTCAAGAAGAGCCAGACTTGTCTACGGAGTACGGAGCAGAGAAGGGCATCGTACCCTTACCAAACTCTAAAAGGTCGTAGAATTCAAGACAAAACGTTTGTGCGTAGGTACGTATTGTGGATAGAGATTCAAAGTTCAGAGGGCATGGAAAGTTAGAGCAGTACAAAGCATCGAGCATCGAGCATCAAGCATCAAGCAAGCCAACACAGTTACTATAGGATCCGTTGGACATATCAAGTCATCACCGATTGCGAGACCATCCATGGATGCCATTGATGCCATCCCAACAAATATCATACTTTGATGCGACCATATCATATTGTAACCTTAACCACACTGCACATATCCCGTACGATTGTTAGACAATGATAAAGAACTCTCAATCGATAGATAGATAGATAAATAGAGATATAGGTAGATAAAGAAGAACAATCAAATATCAAAGTAAACCACCTTGCTCACAAAGAGACTGATATCCTCTTCTCCTCATTCCATACTTTTGACATCTCTCCTTTTTCCTTTTTCTTTGACTACCGAGACCAGTTCCCAAAGTCCACGGTTCAACAAAGAGATCTCAGAGATCATCCACGACGTCCAGGTTACTACCCAAAGCGTACAGTCCCTCCGCAAATAGATCATCCACCATCCATTAATACTTCCCGCTTCAGTTAATCGATGGGAAGACAACAGACCAGTCAATATAATCCTTTCAAGGGTCTCTCACAAGCCATTCACACTAGTCAAACCAACATTCCTATTGGGTGGTCAGCGTTTACGAGGGAGGGGAGGATACTCCGTCCCAGCCAAAGATACCATTAGAACGAAGCACGCAATATCTTTTGCTACGACAATCTTCAATAATAATAATAATTATTATTAAAATTTCCCTCCAATTCTTATTATATACAATAACCCTCTCTCTCTCCCTCTCCGTCTTCCATTTCATAAAGTCCATTCACTTTATGTTTCGCCATCGTATTTCCGGCTCCCGAACCAACATTTATTAACTTTAACTTTCTGGTCGGAATATCAGGAATTGATAAATCACATCAATCCTCATCTCCCCCGCCAGAATTGTTAAGATATTGGTCAATTCATTTTGCCCAACACAACAAATCACAACAATTTACTTATATATATTATTATTATTGGATCGAACTTTCCTGTCCTGTGTTCCATTTCGCTCCCTTCCATCCCTTCCATCCCTTCCATCCCACTCTTCCGATTTCGCCAGTTAATTTCCTGCGGGAGTCATATCGGTAGAAATAGTCATCTCTTATCAGCACGGATTCACAATATACAGAGTATACTAGTCTAGTACCAGGTTTCTATCTCCCTAGGTCGCATCTACTATTTCCCTCGAGTCTAGCATCGGGTATCGAATATCTATCTACCTAGTCCAGCCCACTCCACTATTACAATAAAAAGATCATTTATAGAGTCACCTCTCAAGAATCTTTTTAATCGCCAATCGAGAATACATAAAAAGAAATCCAATCCTTGATTTGTCTTTATTTTTCTTCGCATCATTTCATCACATCATCATTGATCTCATCCATTTGATCTTACTCACCTGGACCGTTCTAATTCACCATCACGAGAAACATTCACAAGACCGAGATCAACCGGGGAAGAATCCATCCTGAGAACTTACCTACGACATATAAGACACCAAGATATATTTTACATTCACATTCACATACAACCAACAATTTACATCCAACATCTTCTACCACTTTCGCCTCTCTGATATCCTATAAATCTCAAAGATCGTCTCCATATATTCAAAGGAAGAATACATCTTCCCAACTGCCAAAATGGCACACTCAACAAGACCGTCCGCTTCCCGAACACACACTGCTCCTTCACTTGCTATCTCTCCAAGAACAAGCTCCGAAAAAAACACGGAGAAGAAGACCAACCACGTACGCAGGAAGTCAGGAAAGGAATTTGCGGTAGTAGCGGAAAAGAGAACTAGTCGACCTACAACTTTACACAGAAGGACTACACCGCAAGTCATTACCAAGGCTGCCAGAAGTAAGGAGAGAGAAAGTCAATACGTGGAGAAAGATAATGGGGAGAGCTTTCCACAGTTCTGGTAAGTTTAACTCGATTGTCAGATGATGACGACGCCTAGGATTGGGAAAAGGCGGGGTGCATAATGGTGGCTGAACCGAGACTGACGAATTCCTACAGCATGACTTGCGAAAAGCAATTTACACCACCGAACAATACTTTTCTCTATTGCTCTGAACAGTGAGTATCATCTAATGTCCACAATCTACACAGAATGGGTCACTAACAAGATCAATAGATGTCGTGTTCATGATCAAGCACCAACATACACTTCTCGATCGAACCCATATGCAACTGCACCAAACTCTCCACCATTGACTCCATTCTTGTCAAGTGCAACTTTATACTCCCCGGAAGAACCTCGAGATATTGTACCACGACTCTCTCCTACACAATCTAGACCTCGATCATACTTCAACTCATCGCCATATCCAACCGATTTCTCCGTCTCATACCACGTACCCTCCTCATCCCTCCCAGCATCGCACTTCTATACTTCATCCCAAGCTGATACACATTCATCGAGTGCCTTGGAAAGCTTGAGAGAGTTAGCCACAGCGCTACCTCGAACACATCAACCCCAAGAACCAGAATCTCCACCGACTACTACCCTCTCGAGGACGTCTTCTCATGTCTGGAACTACATGCCATTCACAACCAAAACCACAACACCTACACCCCTTGCCACACCTGGAAACTCATACTCCAACACCGGCAGCAGCTATTCCGCTCGTCGAAGCCGAGAAGACTTATATGCTTTCGGGGCTGGCCAAACATTTACTAGCACCGGAGGTATGGGCATGGATCGTCCCTTGCCACCTCGAAGTGGTCCAGGTGGTTATGGACACCGACCTAGAAGCATCGATCTGGTTACACCATTTACACCTGGTGTTTAAGCCGAAAGGAAAGAAAGAGAAGCAATGCTCGAAAAGAGCACATATTATGCATTATTTGAGTTTGTTATAGATATTTGAATCTCCAAGCATTGCGAGCATTACATTATCGTTGTAGATATAGGATTATGATGAAATAGGAATATTGGAATTGGTATGGGCATTCGGCATACGCGCGCGAGCATCATATATGGCTAGCAAGGAAATTTGTGAAGGAATTAATCATGGAATCTAAAAAATGGGAAGGTCAATTTACATGCATAATGCATTATGGGTATAAGAAAAGGATGGGATGGGATGGAATGGATGGGTAAATACTTGGGATTAGATGAGAGTCTGCAATGACTTTACATCGCTTTATTAGTTAAAAATATATATATACACACACCTCTAACAAATTATGTCCAATGTGTGAATTTGGTTTCGTGCAGTGATATCTTGGGATTATGATTTATTGATTGAGACTTGGTCTGTATCTCATGGGAATTCTGACGCATCGTATCGTATGGCGTCGCATCGCATCTTTCGGATCTCGAATCTCGAATCTTGAAGCTCATAGCTCATAGCTCATACAAGTTTTATGGCTCTTTGGACTGTTTCATCCCATAGGTACTAGATATGTATCTAATCCAATTCATTCATTCATTCAGGTAGATGTGAAAAATTCTCTATCAATCTCCTTCCATTCTCCTTCTCTCCTCCCACGATCGATCCCTCACATCACGTTTTCACACAACAAACCCCGCACGTGCAGAGACGAGCGGGAAACGGAAAATCCCGATATTGTCACCTTATGTAACCGAGATATCAAATATCTCAGTGGGCCGGGGGTTTTATTATTTATATATTTACAGGTACCTCGATAAGTATTTGGAGTTTTCAATTGACAACGCATAGCATAGGTATTCGACGTGGAGATATTGGTATTGGTATTTCGTGTGGTGTTTTGTTGAAGCTGTGTTGTGATTTGATTTGATTTGATTTGTTGGAGGGTTTGAGAGTTTGGGTTGGGGGCTTATTTGTGTGAGAGATTGGGATTGGGATTGGGGGCTTATTTGTGTGAGAGATTGGGATTGGGATTGAGAAGGGAAAGGTAGAGGTGCAAAAATGACGTCGGAATTTGTAACGAATGATGGTGTGGTTATTGCGTATAGTGATACGGATGGTCAGAACGAGGAAGGATTGGAGTGTTTGATTCTTGTGAGTCCCATACTCTTGCTGGTACTTACTCATGTAACTAACAAATCACATAGTTACATGGCTTTACTGGCTCAAAAGATGTTTGGCAAAAGAATGTAGATGCCTTACGAAAAACATACCGTGTTGTTGTACCGGATCTGAGAGGTCATGGAGACAGCCAGAAACCAAAACATGGATACCATGTTAGTCGTCTCGCGATGGATTTGCATGAACTCACACAGCATATTATTCATTCATCGGCTACCGGTCAAAAGGGTGCTCGAGGAGACAAAAAGTTCCTTGCTATTGGCGGGAGTCTCGGATGTGCCATCTTATGGAGTTATGCTGAACTTTTTGGAACGAGCTTGTTCAGGAAAATGATCTTTGTGGATCAGAGTCCACTTCAGAATTCTACCTTGGATGGCTGGGATAGCCGTTTTTGTAATCGTGGTATGAATAATCCGTGGGCGATTGCTTCTCTTCAGAAAACTTTGGAGTTGGCGCCGGAAATTGCTCATCGTGGAACTATTGCTGCTTGTTTGGGATACCGATATGCACCTCTTGAATCGGAGAAAGGACTTAGGTCCCAGGAAGTAATGGATGGTGACGAGGCTTTCTTCTTAGGAGAGGCACTCAAGGGAAATGGAAGATGGTTGGGGAAACTCATGGAGGACCATACTTCTAAAGATTGGAGAGATAGTATTCGTGCTTGTTTCGGACCGGGGAGTGGGAGTGAGACAAAGGTTTTAGTTGTGGGTAGTAGCAGGAGCGGATGTTTTCCCGCAGAAGGAGTAATGAAGATTGTGGAGTTTGTAAATGGCGGAGTCGAAAATGATGGAGAAATTAAAAATGGGAAGGCACGAGGTGTAGTGGTTGATTGGGGTGGTCATTGGTGCTATTGGGAGGATCCAGATAAGTTCAATACCTTAGTATTGGAATTCTTAGGAGAGAATTAGAGGATGGATCAGGAAGGTACGAATGAACAAGTATAGCAAAATGGAAGGAGCAGGTAGCATGAAAAGGAAGTCACATGTTTAGTCCTGCTATTCTTTCAAGAGTTTTCAACAATCGAAAGGTATTCGATTGTCAAATCCGATTCAACAATTGTAATACTTTCAATGTTCTGAGCAGTTTCAACCATCGGGATTCTTTCAATGTTCCAAACGATTTCAATCATTGAGCGACTCACTTTTGAGGTCGACCAGATACTAGGTGGGCATGGCTTTCTTGATGATATTTCTCATTGAGAAGGCAGTCATCGCTAGTGCGCGAGCTAGTATTTTAACGATATGCTACAGTCTTGGGTTCATTTCTTTCTTTCCGTCTCAACAACATCAACAACATCAACAAAATGATTAGCTATCACATACATTCTTATCAATATCACCAACTCAACAGATCAATATGGATACTCATATTTCAGTTTTCTAATGAATATATTCCCAAACAAAGGCTCATCTGCCACATACGACCATAGACTGAAGAGAATTGGGCATCCCGTCCGCTCTGCCATACACAAGCTTCAGATCGGTGGATTAGTAGTTGGGTGGGTGACCATGTCTTTTTTGTGGTTTTTTTTTTGTCAATTTGCATGGCCAGAACCCGTTGGGATATCTACCAGCATTAAGATGGAAAAGTGAGTTCTCAACATTCGTCTATTTATCCATACCACTTCACTTTGTTCATCTCCTCAGTTGATTCTCATTTTTGGATAGAGTTCTCTGGTCTTGAGAGGATCGAAAGACGAGAATCTTTCTCAAGATTTACTGCTTTTTTCATTCCTTCGTTCTTGAAAAGAATCTCGAGCTTTGGAATGAAAATTTGACTCCAGCAACTAATATATCACAAACTCGCAGATATAGAAGTCGAAAAACCACTCATCTTCGAATCGGATAAACAACTCAATTATCGACCTGATCTTGAAACTTTCTGAGATATCTGGAGGATCTTGAGAAAGATGGGGTAGATGCACTTGAGTGCAAAGCACATATGTAACCACGCATGTGCTGATATTGGGAAATGATGTTGTGGAATGGCAAGCCTTCCTTCTTAGGACGCTCTTTTCGATATCTTGCTTCGCGCTCGCCATGGCTTTCTCAGTTCTGCTTTAGACAGTTCAGAGCTGTTTTCCTGCCTGTCTCCCCGCCACAGGCTGTTTCCCCTCCTTCTTCCCCGCCCAGCGCCGCCACCCCCGGGTTCCGCCTCGCCCTCGTGGTTCCGGTGGTCGCCCACAGAGCGTCCCTCATTGCCCCGGTCGTGGGCCCCTTGATTTTTTGGTCCGATTCGGTGTTCCCCTTTTAAGGGTTTTTTGGTTACCTTTTGGAATCCTTTTTGGCTGGATCCACAGGATGTCTTTTGGGCACAAGTATGTTTCTCCTATAGCAATATTTGTGGAACAGCGACTAACTATGTGTAGAAAACCGGACAGACATGTCCGAATTGCTTTTTATGTTGGTTTGGTGGCTGCCTTCGCCACCATCTACGCGGGTATTTATACACAACTTCCAAAAGAGTAAATCTACCACACACTTCTGACGTAATTTCTAGCATTTAAGTAGGGAGCGGAATGGAATGGAATGAGATGAGATGAAGATGTGCTTCGGGGAACGATACTCGTTACATATATCGTCTATCATACCAGTTCTGACTGTTCTTTTCCAGAGGTATAAAACCTCCCGTAGTAATAAGCGTGGGCGCCCAGGAGACTAGAGGTATACCAGAGCGGTAATGAAAATGATATAAACGGGGCTTGCGCCATTTATGTGATACATGATCGCATGTGAATTCAAGTGAGTAGTTGAAAATTCCAAATGTTAGTCGGCGATATTGTATAGAAGACCACCAGTCCCTGTGGTGACAGATTCCGTGGTTGACGAATCAACTGATTCGTTAATCACCATAAAATCTAATATATTCATTCATATATTAAAAAAACGGTTTATATAATATTAAAACGAATAAATATCTTTTCATATTGAATTAGAGAATTTTAATTCAAAAGGACTTAATAAAAATTAGAAATTTGGAATGCAAATATTAAATAAAAAAATTTCAAATAAAAGAGTTTATTTGTATTTGAAATATATTATATTTATATTTTTTGTTTATATCACTCTTTATCTTGTATTAAAATTCCTTATTATCTTATTAGCCAAATAACTTTCCATTCTGAATTTCTCTATATATACTATCCCAAAACCTTATTTTCTTTTACCATTATATTTAAATTAAATAGATAGGATTTTCTGTTACTTTTGAAGCTATTTTTATATTTCCTAATAGATTTTTATTTAATAAAATGTCTTATATATTTTATATAAGTATTAGGGTAAGTTGGTATATCCTTTATTTAGAAACTTATTTTATTGAAAATTAGGAAATTATTGAAGAATAAATAAATATATAAAGATAATTTAATTAGATATGTTTAGTGTTTTATAGATAATTTGATAATAGAAGGGTTTAATTAAAATACAAAATCCTTTCAAATTGTAATAGTAACTTCAAGATAATCGAATATTCTAAAGGGTTTTTTTTAGATATAATATGAATATAAAGTTTTTTTAAATTGATAGTTAAAGATTCTTTTTAAATGAAATATAAATACAAAATCCTTTTAAATTGATGGTTGAAGATTCTCTCTAAATGAAATATAAATACAAAGTTTTTTTGAATTAGTTTAATCAACAAATTGTAATTTATTTTAATATTGTAATTCTTATTTATTATATACTCTAATAAGTCTTATACAATCTTCTCCTAATAAGTTTAATTTCTTAATAATTATAAATCCTTTAAATTATTTATTAAAATCCTCTATTTCCTTTTACAATTATTTGTAATAGAGTTCACCAATTAATTAGTTAATAGAAAAGGATTTTAAATTTTCTAAAAATAATTAATATTATT
>PQXL01000645.1:0-16851 GCA_004916875.1 Botrytis galanthina
GGGCATCCCGTCCGCTCTGCCATACACAAGCTTCAGATCGGTGGATTAGTAGTTGGGTGGGTGACCACCAGCGAATCCCCACTGTTGTATGTTTTTTTGCATTTTTTTTTGCATTTTTTTGGTCCTCGACCAGCATGCATAATACGATGCACGGGCAACACTTGAGAGATACTTCGCTCAATGAACATATGAAGTTCTGAAAGCTTGCCAAGTTCATTGATTCATGAAGAATTTACTGTTAGTAGGTATTGACGACCTGTAGTATGATAGGTGTGAGTGAGTGTCTGATAAAAGCCTCCTTTTCTAAGCGGATGATTTGATTTTGTACATCGTATCTATGGACCTCGGAGGCGGGGCGGGGTGGCAATGGATATTAATGACAGAGGACAAGCCTAGAATAGGAATGAACCAAGGCACCAGTCATGGACTCTTGCTTCTCCATTGTACAATAACCTTCAGCCATCTCACACATTAGAGCCACCAGTGAGCCTAGAACCTAAAGCATTCAAAATGTGGTCTCACGCTTCTGATCCGACAAACGAAAAAAAAAGGGGATCGCCGCCTCGCGAAATTTATTGACCCCGCAACCTAGATAAAGGAGAACAAGAGACGTGGTGGAATAAAGGTATTTCCTGAGCAAAGCTTGAATTCATTCATCAACTTTTGCTTTTTTTTTTCAAGATACGCGCATGAAGCGGGCATTGAAGCTCAATTGACCCATTAGTCAATTTGCATTTTGATGAACGGTACCTGACTGTTTCCAGCCGTTTTAGGGTTAAGTGGTGCATATCATCACACCAGCAAACTTCTGTGATCGTTCATAAAGGGTTCCTTTGTTATGATCTCAGCTCATTATTGGAACCTTAGATTTTCTCTCTTATCTTAGTGGTCCAAAGACTACTTGGCAGGTACACTGTGTAAATTATACTGAAAAACTTTGGTGGAATCGAGACCCTCAAAGCCATTTAGATCTACTAGGTACTCGAAAGGCTCTCTCCTCATTAACTCATTATGGAAACAATGTAAGCTCATAACAAATAAGATATCTTAACAGATGGATGAGATCCAAGCTTGGCAATGAAACAATGTAAATTAATGTTTTTTGTTAATTTTGAAAATAAAGTCATAAGATCAAGTCTCGAGTTTCGAGTCCTTCCTCGAGGTTGGTTGATACAAGTAAGTAGTCGACGACGTCTAATCTGTTACACACCGCCTTGAGTTAATCCGGCAGAAAAGTTGACCAAAATATCATTCCATCGATTCAGGACAATAACTACAAAACCACCGCCCTTACGGTTAAACCCTATTCAATTTATATATAGGTCCTTTTGAACCGGAGTATTATACTGTCTACAGGTTTACGATACTTGTAGTGGTACTCGCAATATCTCCCTCTCTTCTTTAACAACGAATTCAATCAACCCCGCACTACCGAGAACTTAGAGTTCACCTAGATCCCAAAAACAGAACTGGCGCATTTCACATAACGCCTCATCACAATGGCTACCGGTACCCTAGCCTGGGATCCTTTTGTTGGAGAACATGCAGATGCTGATGCTAACTCTGACACGGCAGACGATGAAAACCTCACAACCTTTTACATTGGACATCATGAGTCAAAACGACCTTTACCTGTCACAGAATTTGTTCTGCGACAAGCTGGTGATGTTGGAGTATGTCAACCCTCGAGTTATTAAAGCTTTTGCTAACTATTCTTTCTATTAGTATGATATGCTCACAAGTCCAATTACAAGTCCCCATTTCCATTCCAGAGTGCTTTCATTGATTTCGAATCATATGGCCGAAATATCAGCTATCGACTCAAGTGATGCGCCAAACAAAGCTACCCCTCCAGCTCCCATTATTCCACCTCTCGATCCTGTCGATACACCATTTACCCCCTCCGATACAGTTTCGCAACTTATCGCATATTCTAGTCCTTGGATAGATCTGTGTTCCCCAGATCCTCTCATCGCGAATATCTCTCGTCAAGTTTTGAATATCGAAATCGCATATGCTTCCTTCTGCGGAGTGGGTAATGTTATTATTCCAGGCCCAAGAACATACAATGGTGGATCAGGAAACAATGGGCTTGCTCAATATGCTCGTGCTATTCAAGAGGCTCTCGCAATTGCCAATTATATCAACATTTCAATTCATATGCCCATGTATGGTGTCGAAGACCATACGGAAATGACGGGTGATCTTTTGCCATTTTCCAGATATGAATCAACAACAGATACATCAAAGGGTGAAAACGAAATTGATTTGTATGAGAATTGGGATGCTTGGAATTTGATTCGGGATGTATGTAAATACAATTCCAGACTTTCAGTAGGTAGGTTAATGAAAAAATATCTTATTTCTCCAATATTTTCATACTTTTCGACCTGGTATTCGTCAAGTTATGAAATTTCAAAGGCCGTGGCCCAGAACTCAAGTAATTCATAGCGTTGGTAATGACATTATTGTTTTTGGAGCTGCGACTTCTACTCCCCAATCGAATGTCTTTAAGAACAACCATTAGCTAACCAACATTCTATAGCATTGGCACTTCCCCGTCAACTTCCTATTGAATCACTTCAATCACGTTGGTTTGCCGAGCCCTTAAAATTATTGACCTTTACTCAATCAACATTCTTGAAGAATAAAGGTGGACATCCAGTTTTGGGCAAAGCTCATCAAAATATCCTCACCCGCTACATGAAGCTTAAGAACTCACCATGGTTACTATTATGTGATGTAGGACCAGTCCCTGGTTTGGATGATCCGAATCAACAGATTTCAGTGGCCGATGGTTATGCATCACCAAGTGTTGTTCAAGATGCACCATCTCCAACCCCAGCCGAAGCGGAGGAAGCTAGAAGAAACAGCACCAAATCACAAACAAAATCAAAGGATGTTGCAGCTCATTTGATTTATTTAAGATATCTTCAAAGAAATCAACCAGAGCGAACTCCTATTGAGAAATTTGGATCAGGTTATCAAGATTACTTACAAGCTCCTCTTCAACCATTAACAGATAATCTCGAATCTGTTACATATGAGGTTTTTGAGAAAGATCCTGTTAAATATGATTGGTATGAGCGAGCTATTGAACGAGCATTATCAGATTGGGTTTTACACAAAAAACCCACATCAAGTCTTAGTGGTGCCGTTGTTCTTGCAGTAGCTGGTTCTGGACGTGGACCTTTAGTTTCTCGAGCTCTAAAAGCAAGTCAAACAACTGGTGTTCCAATTGAAGTATGGGCTGTGGAGAAGAATCCAAATGCATATGTCCTCCTTCAACGACATAACGAAAATGTCTGGAATGGAGTAGTCAATGTTGTAAAGACCGATATGCGTGCTTGGAAAGGACCATTAAAGAATGCAGCTGGACCAATAGGTCAAGCCGTCACAACATCTTCAATCACTCCAGCAACTACCCACGGTAAAGTTGATATACTTGTCTCTGAACTTCTTGGTTCTTTTGCAGACAATGAATTATCACCTGAGTGTATAGATGGAGTTCAACATGTGTTAGCCCCAGAACACGGCATTTCCATCCCGGCTTCATATACCGCCCACCTTACCCCAATTCTTGCTCCTCGTCTTCACGCCGATATCTCCAACAGATTTTCGGCAGACGACCACGCTACAGATACTCCATATGTTGTCATGTTTCACGCTATTGATTTCCTTGCCACTTCCGTCCCGGAACATCCTCAAATTCAACAAGCATGGGAATTCTCACATCCACTTCCTGTAAACACATTACACATTGCTGAAGCCAGAAAAGGCGGTGGTGTTAGTGGAGGAGGTGGTGGAAGTATGTCTGGAGGTGATGGTGCTAATGAACATAATACACGTTATGCACGTCTTAAGTTCGTTTGTAAAGATCGTGGTGTGGTCAATGGACTTGCCGGATATTTCGAAGCTGTTTTATATGAAGGTGGAGGAAAAGCTGAGAATAAGGTCGAATTGAGTACGCGTCCTGATACAATTGATGCGAAGAGTAAAGATATGATTTCATGGTTTCCAATTTTCTTCCCTTTGAAGGTATATATTTCCTCTCCTACATTTTATAATTAATAGTCATTAATATATGAACAGTCACCTCTATATATTCCTGATGATTCCGAGGTAGAAGTCAGTATTTGGAGACAAACTGATGACAGGAAAGTATGGTATGAGTGGTTAGTTGAAGCGTTCGTTATGGTGGGACCAAATAAACGTTTGAGAGTTGGTTTGAGTGAGGTAGGCAGTAGTCGATCAATTGGTTGTCTTATGTAAATAGTTTTTATATGAAAAATGCATATTTATCAATCAATTTATCACTGAAGTAAGAGGGCAATGAATATACTCTACGATAATTTGTCACTGCACATGTGTAATCAAGATGTAGCTAGAAGTGTAGCGTGACTTGTTTAGAATCTTATAACCATAAGCTTGCTTTGATTTTCTTGAACAACGCCGTCCGTGAATATATCATTGTAGGTAGAGGTAATTTTCTCCTCTCCTACTACTCCTGCTCGATGGAAGTGAGATGTTCCTACATTCTGCCATACCTGCGATGCGATGCTCTCCGTATTCAATTCATATTTTCTCCCATACTGGGTATCCATCAAATTTCCTATTGGAACCCTCTTGCTTTCCTCTCCTTTCAGTCCATTATGGTTTCCACATCCATCTTTCCATTTGTCAAGTCGCAAGTTTACAGAATCATCCCTCCATCTTCGTATCATCTTCTTCCTTTTTGATTTGTGCGGCTGATATGTAAAGGACGTTATTGCATCTATTTTAATGTTAGATTTTGCGCATTTGGTTTTAATTTCGATCCCAATTTGATGAGCATTTTTATGTTGGAGCGCAGCGCAATGCCGTGCCACTGAGTGCAGCGCAACCCATCAATTCAAACACCCAGCATCAACTATCCAAGCACTTCGAATCCCCCAAATAGAACAGAAGGAATAAACAAACCTAATCAAGACCTGACCCAAAGTACTCGTCATTTCCGAATCAATCCATTCCTCTGCGCCGGATAATTGAATATTCATATAACTGTCGATACTGACAAGCTTGCCCTTATATTCGGTTTGACCGCCCCATTTTAGACGGATGATTACTTCTTCGTTGACGCTACATATCGGATTAGTACGTACATAATTTCACGTATGCGCGGAAGGAAGTTGGTGAGAATTCGATGTTGGAAGCTCGATTGAGGAAGGATAGCTAGTACGCACAGGTTTTGAAGGAATGGACGGGGGTTAATTGGTACGAACTAAATGAGAATTAGTAATTTGATGCTAAAGAGAGAAGAAAGATGACTTACACTCATGATGTGAGCTGGATATTGAAATGAATGGGTGGTGGAGGAACGCGGATTTGAGATGGTCGCGTCGGAAGTGAGGTTGCTGTTGGTTGCTACTCGTTGGCTAGGCTGGCGTCGCTGGGGAAATTTTCTAAGCGAAGCGCAAGGCTGAGATTGTGATGAGGCTGGTGATCATCATGTGGAATAATGTCAGCATCAATGTCCATAGAAATTTGATTATCAAAATGACCAAGAAGCTATATCATGCTTGAAGGTCTCGGGAGTCACTGTACGATATCTGGATGGAATTTGGTACGAAATATTGATATAGATTGTTCATACATGTATCAAAAACTTTCATTGCTTCAACACTACATTCCCACAGACCAGGTGACTTGATAACCAAATCATTCATGACATTCATACTTGATCCTTTTGACATCTATTCGTGATCTCATCTCGTCTGTCTCGTCTTAATTTCTCCTAATCTCCCATTTCAAATCCTTGATACTAACTTCCTCTCCTGCTTTATCATCATAATCATACCATTCTCCATCATTCAAATCGATAGCAGTAAATTTGGTACCACTATCAGTTCCAACAGCCAACCAATCTCCCTAAAAGAACTGCATAAGATTAAAATATCAGTCACATTTGGAAGAAAAGCTTACCTCAGGTTTGAATTCTACCAACTCAAGACCTCGACAATCAAATTCTAGAATCTTCTGACGAGTTGGTGGAGAAGCTGCTTGATATGGAACTGGTGTTGATATAACTGATGCAGATGATTCTTTCTATATATGAAATCAGTACTTCTGTTTCATAATATATTGATAGGTAAGGTAAAACTACACACCTTACAAAACTTGCATTTCCATACAAAGTTTGCCTCTCCTCTACTACCACTCATCTCATTTGCTTCCTAAAGTCCATGTTAGTATCTGAAGGATAAAAGAATGTAGACCCTCGCTATCCTTGGCTCGAACTTACAAATCTATTGATGTCTATGAAGTTTGGATGAATCTCTCTGCATGATACACATTGTACTTTGAAAGTATACCAGAAGTTCTTCTCTGCGCTGTCATCGGGGACAAGCTCATTCACACTATACAGTGAAGTGTTAGCTCTTGTATATCTCGAGGTTCCTGTATATACTGACCCAGAAAGATCTGCAGTAAGTGTCAAGGTAAGCATCTTGAGTTTCGTGATACTGGTGATGTATGTATTTATTTGATCTTATTGTTACAACGCAAGTATGAAAATCATAGAGGGGCATAATGAGGAGGGGTTGGTTCGTACTACAAAATCGATCGGTTAAAGCGGCCGCCCAATTATGAAAGTCATCCGATAAGTTTTGATAAACATCAATTTATTTTACATAGCGCAAAAGTTCGAAACTTCCCCAACCTTCAATGGCACGACTGACGAGTCCAGTAAGCTGAAAATCCATAAATCGACAAGTATGCAAATATAATGCAAAGTTTATGGTTCCGCGCTGCGCAGACCAGATCATCATGTCGTTGTAACGCTTGTGTGAAAATCGGCACAATCATAACTCGTCAAACTACAAATGCAATTGGGAAACGTCGAAGGGTTAGCATAGGAGATATATTTACGGCATGTTATTCAACAATACTCGCAACTGCTGCAGTAGCAGATTCAAATCGAAAAGTCCGCCGAAGGGAACAATGGGATCGAGTCATTGCAGAAGCGAAGGCGGGAGTTCCTACCGACAAAGTGGAGGAATCGTTGGATCGTCAGGTCGAAGAAAATGCAAGTGATGTCAAAAATCAGATGCCAGGAATGCCAGGAGAACCAGGGACATCAGAGATTTCAGGAACTTCAAGGCTACCAGGGTATTTGGGGAATCAATTTTCTTTCCCAAGAACTGGAATTATTGGTACAAAGGCCGGATCTACAGGACCTATGACGTGGGATGGAGTCAACTGGACGGCGAACTCTTCCATGAATCGATTGGGAATTCAACTCAATAACATACCCTCACATGTGTCGAGGTCCGCCGAGACCATGGCACCAGAAAGTTCACAGGATATCATCCCCCAATCCACCACTTCCCCCGTTCAGTCAGCCACGCCAGAACATATCGCAAACCTAGAACAGTTCGGCGAATATATACCCCCAAACGCTATGCTTCAGCCTCGCAAAGTAAAGACTCGGAAACACTTGGACCGATTAGAAAACTCGATTTCAAAGCTAGTTCATCGACTCATGTGGACTACTAAGCTCTCTCCTATGGCAGCGGATTTACACTCAGCATCATCTGGCATCTTTCTCCAGACCGATAAAATGATAGAACGAGTAGAAGAATTACAACGGGGTGATATTAGCATGCCAGCGTACCAATTGGAAGCCGAAATTGGTCAAGAAAGGTTTCATTTACATGATGCGCTGGAAAATCTCCTCAAAAATACATCTCCGGGTCAGGATAATCTCAATCTAATTCTAGCCAAGATATGTTACAATCTTCTCATAAGTTCAGCATCGCCAAACGTTTTTACCTATAACTTTTTAATCGAGAAATTGACAGAATTAATGCTTCATGACCACGCTCAAGTAATTGTTGATTCATTTCTCTACGATACAATGTTCAAGCCTACTTCAAGGACCATTCAGGTTATTTTGAATCATTATGCGGCCAAGAATGATTTAGAAGGCTATCGAAGCATTATCAGGCGTATGAGAGCAGTGGATGGGAGTATGAGAATTGCACAGAGACATGAGAATCAACTATTGGACAACCCACGTGTTTTGAGTTGGGCAGAGAAGCATGCTCAAAGATTGATCTTGAGAGGAGGTTGGCTCGAACGAAAAGTACCACGAGATGAATCAATATTCGATGCTCTTATTGGGACGAGTCTTCAAATGACCACTGCTCGGCAATCTGCCATGTATATTCGAGCAGCTTTACGTCAAGACAAGAAAATTAAGATTCGACCAGAGTTACTTTGTGAAGCAGTGAGAAGTTGTGTAGCTCAACTAGATCATGCTGCTGGAGCGTCACTTTTACATTCTATATTAGAGACTTGGGCCGAAAATATAGAAGTACCTGATCGCATCCCGCTCACCAAAACTACACGGTGGGCTATGAGAGAGCTTATGTATCTCTGTGGAATTGACCCAACAAAAGATCTACCAAGCATTTTACCAATAGATATTCCTAGGTGGAATTTGGGAAGGCTTTTATTCTGGTTGAACCTTGGTTCGATACGTGATTCTGTTGAACGGTTTGCTGCACGTGTAAATTCATTGCAAGACATTCTTCAGATATCATCAAAAAGTTTCAGTTACAACACCAAAAAGGAATCCGACCTCAACTTCCCCGAGTTTGGAAATACACAAGCTTGGGATTATCTTCCAACTAAGAAAACTCGGAATCGACCATCTTCTCAGCCTAGTATTGACCGCTCCCTTGAAATTTTCGACAAGTTTACATATACAGAGAACGCGCGAGAAAATAAATCGAAACAAGGAACCCGCCAAGGTAGAAGAGTGATGCTTCAAAGCTTGGAATCCAAGGTTGCATTGTCGAACGCAAACATTCTTTCGACTGAGATGTCTTTAGTCTCCTTTTACTACAATCAATTCCCTAGAGATTGGAGATATACATATCATCTCAGGTTACAGGAATCTCCACACATGTCATTAGGACACAGAATTGTTGTTCTCAAGGGATTAAAACGGCTTCAAAAACTTCATGTGTTCGAATACCAAATAAATTTGAGCTTACGACAAATCAATCTCTTGAAGAAGGAATTCTACTACATAGTAAAAGAAAGAGAGCAGCGCATGATGGATCTTATTGTCAAGGTTAATCAAAGTGCAAAACAAGTCAAACATATTGCATGGCATCTACATGTTATGAAACAGAGTATCAAATCGAAAGTGGAATTTCTTCGCTTGAAGGAATCGCGAGAAATCAATCAACGAATCAATCTCCTCGAACTCGCGATTAATACGAATAAACGACACATCAAACTTCTGGAACGGGATCTCATCTTGGATTTTCCACAAGTAAATCCTGAGTGGAAGTTACGGGAATTGAACTTGGTCTTGTTCAAGATCAATAAGGGAAAACAACAAGTTAAACTCTTGGCCGAGGAGATTGATCTCACCTATCCTCCTCAAGTGGCCAGAAAGACTTACGCCCGCTCGAATCGTGACTGGAAGGTGCTTCGGAAATTCCGCACAAAACTTTCTTTCCATTATGAACCACCAGTTGACAAGCTCCTACCAAGCGAAGAACGACGAGAGTATGAGGTGGCATGAGAGCTGTCAATAGCTGCCGATAGAAATCATGGTTCATTACAAGCAATCGGCACAATATTTATCGGATGCGACAAAAATTATCGTCTGGGTCGCTTGAATTTCATGGATCCTGGGTTTCGATAGAAAAAGGTTTGGGAACATCTGATGTATCATGGTAGAAGTATACATAGTTGGGCTAAAATACCACGTGTATTTATGAGATACCTGCATAGAGCGGCGTTTACGTTAGATATAAAATGGTTATTGGTATATGTGCATAACAAGGTGTTTGGGAGTCTATACATGTGGCCGATGGTCAAAGGGAATGGCATATTGGTGCATGATTGGACCTGGGAATGGTCAATTTGCATATGTATAACAGATAAACGAATACAAAATCTGTACAAATGATATCTCCACCATATTCAACAATTTAAGTTTCTTGCAAAGTATATTTATTGTTATCTAAGTTGATGTTTTGGAAACTTCTCTTGTGTAATGTTGAGTGACGCTCAATTTAATCTCCGTTGCTCAATACCATATACTTCTAGTTCTATGATGGGGTATCTCGTCTTTTCCTTCCGATTCCCGTTCCTTCATTGTATCGTAAAGAAAGAAATCGATCAAAATAGCATTTACTTTTGCCTCTGGATGATTCTTCAATATCTCTCTTCGAATCAATTCTACACACCATATACTACAACCTATTTTATACCATGTTAGATTAATACTTCAAATTCCCTCCACATGCAAAACAAAGGAATGGGAAGTAGAAAAAGGAAAGGGAAATCATGAAACCTTACCTCTCAACTGCACCTCCCAAGTATGTCCACTTTCAATCACTTCTCCTCTCCTAATATTACTCTCCAACGCCGGTGCATACCATAAACATCCCAATGTATTCAACAACTGTGGAATACGATAATCGGCAAACATCGTAAGTTTATCAATATCATGAAATTCTCCCCAACTTTCTCCATCAAACGCTGCCCATAGATCCGCTACACATATTTGTGCACGTTTGAGTAATCTGACTTCCTTCCGCTTCTCAAACGAGACAACATCATTGAAACAAGGAAATGAACCTGCGAGAAGATTCACAAGCGCAGCTGCAGAGTGATGAGATTCCTTTATGCAATTTGTGAAAGAGCAGTTGTATTTCTCGTAGAGAATGGTTCCCGCTTCACGAAGGAGTGAGAGACGTGTTGTAAGAAGTGGCATGGGTTCCGCCGTACATGAACGAAAAATATGCGCGAATACTTCTTCCGTGAGTTCATTCTCGTCTTGCCAATAACACGAACTGGTGATGGGATATCCCTCTTCTAAACCTCTTTGTAATGCAGCTACTAAACTCCAATATCCGGTCCACTTCTTTCCTTTGTATTCTACTGCAAATCTCTCTTCTTCACTTTGAAGACTCCAGAAGGAAAAATTGAGTAAATCCATGGTGAAGATAAAGTTTACGGTCCCCTCGTCTTTGGCTTTGGGATGCAAGTCATGTGATGACCATGTTTTTGTCGAATAGGATTTCGTTTGCATTTGGGAGTAGATGGATGCCGCAGCTGCTTTGGTAGATGTCATGTCGAGAGCTACATCGATGGAATTGTTGTAAATGTATTCTGCACTTTCGAGAACGCGGGTTTCGGGGATATCTGGGGTGGTAGGTTTGCGGAAATGTTGACGGAGAAGCTCGAGGAGCTCGGGATCGGCTTCATCGTCGGACATGATGGATAGCTGGAGGGGGTTGAATATGGAATTTGGGGGAGCTTTGGAGGGTCAATGGTTGATGTTTGATGTTTGTGTGTTCGATGATGTGGTTGTAATATACTAATATTATAGCATTGTGTTTTTGTAAAGAGTTAGAGCTTGGAGGGGTATGAGAGATGCATGGGAGGTGGGCTCGGCGGGGTATGTATGTATGAACTGTAAAATTCGACGATTTTAGATGAAGTGTGGGTACCAAAAGGAAAGGTAGGAACGATTGAGAGTACTACTACCAAGTAGAATTTTGAAATTTCTTTTTATATTGAGATTATACTATGAAGCCATCATCTACCTAGTATAATGCATAATTGAGTTACAATTTCAGCCCATGCTTACCTACTTCCTACCTAGTAATCAACACTCAGACCTCAAAATGAGAACATCATGTATCTACCTGGGTGGTACATACTGTGATACTCTCGATACTTTATAAAAAAACAAACTTCACTCCGCTCCTACCACCCAAGCGATAAGAAGTTCGCTTACATAATCAAGCGCGTTTTCCACCTTTATCAACGCGATGGCGGATTTATCCCCCATAGGTAAAATCGATAATAAGCAGAGCCTCAGGAACCATCTCAATCGGTGATGATCAACTTTGGATTTCTATTCACAAAAACTCAACCTTGAATTTGCTCGTCATTCTACATCTTGCGCTGTCGCAGAATATCAACGCATGAATTACTCAACATGATGCGCGATCAATTCAACATGCAGTCATTGGGGAAACCTTTGAATATTATGGTCAAGGAGGTAAGCGCACAAAGTTCACAATATCTTATTCTCTGGAAGGCGAGAAGTTCTTCGGATTTGGTTTCATTTCTCTTGTTTTTATGATTCTTGCTGTTGAACTTGGATACATTACTGTCGCAAATCCAATTTGCAAAAATATAAATCCAATGTCGCGGGAGTTTCGTTTGCTCCGACCAACTGTTTCTGCGAATTTCCCACTTTTGCGGAAACCCATTGAAATCGAATTTACTTACTAAACTATTCAAATAGGCCCGGATCTTGATGGTAGGAGCTGGAGGAATTGGATGCGAATTACTCAAGAACTTGGTTTTGGCTGGTTTTGGAGAAATTCACATTGTGGACCTGGATACCATCGATCTCAGCAACTTAAATCGACAATTCCTATTCCGTCATGAACATATTAAGAAATCGAAGGCTTTGGTAGGTTTTCTGGTTATGGCAGAGTTTGGATATGTGCTGATGAGAAGTTTACAGGTTGCGAAAGATGCGGCGCATAAGTTCAACCCAAAAGTCAGACTAGAAGCACATCATGCGAATATCAAGGATTCACAATTCAATGTGGATTGGTTCAAGGGTTTTACAATGGTTTTCAATGCTTTGGATAATCTTGAAGCTAGGAGACATGTAAACAAGATGTGTTTGGCAGCAGATATACCTTTAATCGAATCGGGTACAACTGGTTTCAATGGACAGGTTCAGGTCATTAAGAAAGGAAAGACGGCATGTTATGATTGCACAACAAAAGAGACACCAAAGAGTTTCCCGGTTTGTACTATTCGCAGTACACCAAGTCAACCAATTCATTGTATAGTTTGGGGGAAGAGCTATTTATTGAGGTATGTCTGGTTTGGCAACTGAGCGGAGAGGAAGTTTTGCTAAATTCATCAAAGTGAAGTATTTGGTGCTAGTGAGGATGAATCGACTGAAATGGATCATTCAGAAGATTCAGAAAATGGTAAGTTCCTCCAAGCCATGGAGCTCCAAGCTCCATTGCCCATTGATATTTTGAAGTCTTGTGTTAATTTTAAATAGCCAAGGAAATTGAAAAGTTGCGATTAGAGTCCCAAGCTTTAAAGAAGATTAAAGAATCAATGGGTACCGATGCATTTCCTCAACTACTTTTTGATAAAGTCTTCAAGGATGATATCATTCGTTTAAGATCTATGGAAGATATGTGGAAATCAAGACGACCACCTGAGGCATTAGATTACACCAGTTTGAACGTAGAAGCAGGAAATGATGAAGCCGCCAAGCAAGCTATACTCAAAGATGATCAACGAGTTTGGAATTTACATGAGAATCTCATCGTTTTCAAAGATAGGTTAGTATTTCCCTTATTCCTTTCCAAAAAAAATCACAATTCTGACTTCATTAGTCTGGAACGATTAAGTAAGAGATTGCAGGAAATGAAATCTACCTCAAATGCTGCCACCTCCGCAGAACCAATAATCACATTTGATAAGGATGATGAGGATACTTTGGACTTTGTCACCGCGAGCGCCAATTTAAGATCCATTGTCTTTGGTATCGAAACTAAATCTCGATTTGACATCAAACAAATGGCCGGTAACATCATCCCTGCTATTGCAACTACCAACGCTATTGTAGCCGGTCTTTGTGTTTTGCAATCATTCAAAGTACTTCGCGGTGATTACTCTAGTAGTAAAGAGGTATGTTTTACTTTCAGGTTCAGGATATTTAGAATACTTACACAAATAGATTTTCCTTTCTCCATTTGCTCCTGAAAGATTACTCTCCTCTGACAAGTACCGAGAGCCAAACCCAGACTGTCCTGTATGCAGTGTAGCACAGACTCGCCTATTGGTTGATATGTCAAGAGCCACACTTAATGATCTAGTTGAGGGTTTCTTGAAACTTCAACTTGGGTATGGAGAGGAATTCGTTGTCAATAATGAGAGTGGGTTACTTTATGATGTTGATGAAACTGAGAATCTGGATAAAAAACTTAGTGAACTTGGTAAGTTTTTCTTTTTGAATACACGTGTTTGAATGCGATCAACTGACAAAATATATAGGCATTAAAGGAGATACATTCTTGACAGTTATTGATGATGATGATGAAAATCCAAACGGGCCTAGAGTTAATCTCGTACTCAATGTACAAGAATCGTAAGTCTTCCAGACATTTTTCTGTTTTTTTATCTTCGTATTCTTCACATCCTAACATTTATAACAGTGACACCGCAATGGAAGACTCTCCCATCAAAAGTCTCGATATCCACGTCAACTCCTCCATCCCTACCATTCCTATTATCTCCGAAGAATCTACCGCTACATCCCCTGAATCACCAATTCCACGCCGTAAGAAACCTATTCCAGAACCCGAATCCAAAGAACCAACAAATGGTCATGCAAAATCTCCCACTGCAGAAGTTCTTCAAAATGGCAATTCCAACGGTGTCAAAAAGAGAACTGCATCCGATGCATTGGAACATGATCCTTCCTCAAATTCGAAGCGTTTCAAGGTGGAACCGTCCAGTTCAACCAATTTGTCCATGGATACTTTGAATGATGGTATTATTGTATTGGATGATGCGAATGATGGAGCTATTTTAATTGATGATGATTGAATGCTTATTTGCATTTCAATCTATTTATCTTTTATGCATTCGCACTATCCCATCATATCCTATCCAATTTTTATCTCAATACTCGAACGGCGTCCCTCCTCGAACAAACTCTCACCCAACCTCGACTCAACAAATGGTTTGCATCTCTTCTCTATGGAAATGTCATACGGCGCTCAACCCCCCATCAAGATTAAGCACACAATTGTTTGCGTACTTATTGGTTGCTAAAAAGACGGCGGCATCGGCTATTTCGGCTACATCTCCAAAACGTGATAGAGGAATGGAGTTTAATGCTTCTGAGCGGGCGGGATCTGACATTGCTTTGAAGAAGATTGTTAGTTCAGTTTCTTTTATTTTTTGATTTTTCGATTGCGATTTCGAGTTTAAGATGCGAAATGGAAAATGTAAGATGATCTTGTGTATATTAGGTTTGGAGAGTTAGGAAACTGGGGATGAGATTTTATTTGGGGTTTGGAGGTGAGAAGCGAGAATTGAATTGGTGAAATATGAGGTTCTGAGAGGATTGAAAGAAAAAATAAGGGTGGATATGATAAAGATGAAAAATATTTGGGGGTGGTAAATAGCAAATCTAGATGAATGTGGACATGAAAGGGAGGGGGGAAGGGAAAGGAGTTTATGAATAGAATACCAGAATACAGAATAGCATAGCGGGGGCATGAACAATATAACATAATTAATGGAATAAAAATGAAGGTGGTTTATTTGATATGGGAGTTTGTGAGGTGAGAGGTGATGTAGAAGATGGGAGATAGTGAAGGGCAGAAAGAGAGGATGTGAACACGAATTTGTGATTGCGAGAGGGATAGTGAGGGTGAGAGTGAGAATAAGAGGGAGAGCATAACGAGAGAAAAGAAGGAGGGGAGGAGGAAGAAGGGAAGTGGTAGAAAGAATCCCAAAAGATTTAAATGAAAAAGATAAACATACCCCTCGTCATATCCGTCTCGATATAGCCGGGTACAATGGCGTTGACTCGAATTCCTGCAGAACCCATTTCGGCGGCTAGGGCACGGGTGAGACCTTTTGATGGGGGGATTGGTTAGTTGGGGTTTAGAGGAGGAGGGGGGGTGAGAGGGAAAAGGAAAGGGGAAGGGAAAGGGAGAAGAGGGGTATGGGAAATGAGAAAGAGGCGAGAGGGAGAGAGGAAGGGGGAAAAGGGGAAATATACCAAGAACCCCGGCTTTACTTGCTGCATACGCGGCACTACCTCTTCCGCCTTTGATACCGAGGAGCGAGGAGATGTTTATTATACAACCTGATGTTTAGTTTGGTTAGTGGATTTATCTTCTGTGCCTTTTGATGGGGGGAGATAATTGATGTTGTGTGGAAATTTCCTCTTTATGGCTTTTGTGTCAGGAGAGGGGAATGGGAAGGGAGACTAGGAAAGGAAGAAGGAAATGAAATGAAAAAAATATACCCTCTCTCCGTCTCAACATCTCTTTTCCGATAATTTTACATCCCCAGATTGTACCCATTAAATTTGTTTGGAGTATATTTTCGATGAGGGAGGGGGAGGTGGTTATGAGGGGGGAGGCGTGGGTTAGACCGGCGGCGTTGATGAGGATGTCGATTTTGGGTTTGGGGTTGGGATTCTGAGGAGGGGGTGGGAATTTTAGTTGGATCGTGTTTAGGAGGAGAGGGAGGGAGAGAGGCGAACGGGGGGTGGGGAATCGTAAATTGGGTATAGGGAAGGGAGATGGGGAAATGCTATTGAGGGGGGTCGGATTGGGGTGGAAGTGAAAATTGTGATGAAACGAGAAAGCGGATAAGGTGAAGTGCGACAACATCGGAGTTGATGGATTTATGGTGCTCCAACTCTAAAAAACTTCAGAGGTGCAGGGGAAATAATAGAAAGGAACTATCCTCACTATGATCTCTCCATGCTGGCCATACATCACCCCTTTCATATCTCCTCTCTCCACTTCCTCTTAATCTGCACCTCTATAAACCACAGCACCACAGCACCTCAAATTCCTCAAAACAATCAAAGAGCCAAAGCTAAATCAAAAGTCAAAGAAAAAGGAATTCAAACTCACCCCCTCAACCACTCTCTTTCCCCTTCCAAATTCCCCCTCCCAAAATTTCCTCTCCCCCACATCTCCACAAACAACCATCCAATCCCCCTCACCTTCTCCCTCCCCCTCCCCCCCTCTTCCCTTCATCAATTCC
>PQXL01000646.1:0-16773 GCA_004916875.1 Botrytis galanthina
CAAGAATGAAAGAAAGAGTAAAATCCAGATTCCAGATTTCATTCCAGGAAGAAAGCAAAGCAAAGCAAGCCTAGCTACCCACACCCACACCAAAAAAAAGGACCCTGAGAATTGTAAATCGTGCAGTTTTTAGAATGGAAAATGAGAGGAGAAGGGATGATTCTTGTATTTTCGATGATTTGTGCGATGTATGGGATTCAAGGACTCGAATTATAGATAGGGAACCTGGGAATTCAGGTACAGGTACAGGTACAGGGTCGGGGGAAAATACCTAGGTAGACATACTGGTAGGATAGTTAGAGTAGAGGGTCGAAATGAAATTTGAATCGATGAATCGAAAGGCTTTTTGCAACTGCTTTGGGTTTGTATGGAGTCCCATGTCATGTCATGTCATGTCATGTAATGTAATGGGTAATGTCATGTAATATCATGTATGGAGGGAGGGGAGGTCCGTGGAGGAAACGAGGTATGTTCACCTATGCTGTTACACAGGCCAGGTGAGTGACCGACCATGTTTATTTTTGGTTCCATTTGATGGGAGAGGAGAGGGAGGGAGGGAGGACCTAGATATCTAGGATGTGAATGTGTTAAAAAAAATTCATCTCGATATGTGCTATTTTGTGATTGGGGAGTAACTGGATCTACGGAGTACGGTACTTGGGTATTCTGGATTCTAAAGTCAGGAAGGGATTCGAGGGTGGGAATGAGGGACCCTGATTAGTAATTTGTTATGGATGGATGGATATTCATTCTTATTACTAGATGGGTACAGTTAGTAGATAGATAGATGCGGCTCGGTTTGCTGAACACTGAATACTGAATCTATTGAATAGAATTAGACAATTGAAGACGTCAAAACAAAGAATGTCTATTATACTATTATAGAAGTAGGAGGTATATGTTTCTTATTACGGATTTGTAAAACTGATTAACCATACTGTTGATATCCGAATAGATATCGTTTTCAATCGGATGTATATCGGAAAATTTCTCATGTAGTATTGTATCATTGCTTCCTAGATACCCGAGGAAAACAGAAGGCTTCCATTCTTCCTTCTATTCTACCTTCTATTCATATTCTTCCGATGGTTCTTTTATGATGTAAATATGTATGTATGTACCAATGTATGTGTGTAGGTATGTACAATATATTCTCTTCTCTTCCATCCGTCTATCCGATATTTTAATCTCTCCCAAGAACCCTATCCAATCTACTCGTACTCCAATCAAAAATAACCAACCATCCAAACCTCCCCAAACCCAAAATCCAAGATCCTCATCCCTCGCAGCAAAGCCCCAAAAGAGTTTCCAGACTCCTCGGGAACAAAAGATCATCCACGCTTAGCCTTTCTCTAGCTTCCGCACAGCCAAGCCCCAAGCATCCAATGTGATGCTTCTGAAGTTTCGATTCGCTCGAAACCACGCATGTATGATATACGGAGCAGGTCAGTAGTCTGGAAAAGTTTTTTCTCCCTCGATTGTAGACTGTGAGTGACGAGTGAGAAGTCTAGATACGGGATTTTTGTTGTTTTTAGAAATCGAAATTAGGAAGAATAATTTTTTTCACGGTGGTGATGAGCGGAAACCCTGCTTTCTGAATCCTGATACTTGAGGATTTGATCTACAGAGTACAGCGAACAAAGGGTCTATGGATCGTCCATCTTCTCAATTCGCCTAATGATGTATAACGGAACGGGATAGGATTTATGATTACCGATAGAACCTCAAAGAATCTTTCCCCTCTACTCAACGACGGGAAAGAATCACATTTGCTTCTACCAAATCAAAATCAGATTTTTTCACAAATCATCATCATAAAGTTGGAAATATACTTCATTACCCCTCCTATCCATCCCATCCCATCCCATCCCATCCATGCTCTCCTCTCCCAATCCCCCACGCTCACGCCAAAATATGTAGGTATATGCATTGGCGGGGTAGGGGATTATCGAAACCCCCGAGAGAAATGAAAAATTGAAGCCTAACAATGGATCCCCTCTACCCTTCGCGTGCCTGTGCCGTTTTCTATGATGATCTATGATTCTACGATCCTATGATTTGCGAAGCTTGGGTGGAAATTTTTAATCTATCGTACATTCGTACTCTGGACATGGGGAGCGGAGAGAGGGCGAGAAGTTGTGGATGGGCGAAGTGAGGGGTGTGATACTTACATGCCTAGGTAGGTACATCGGAGTGGCAAGAATACGATGTATGTTCTATGGATGAGTACGAAGATGATTATGGGATTTGTGGTAGATTTTTGATTGGATTTGGTATTATTATTATCCGCAAACTGGATTAAATGCTAGGTACCTAACTACATTGCATTGTATGGTGAATGGTAGGTATATTGTGATCGTATTGGTATACATAGATGCCTCTTTATATTCCCGGATCTAGCATCCCTCAACTCTTCTCCGTGTGAAAGTCTCAAATGATAGAAATCATCAGAGTAGTTCTACCTATATCGTAGATGTAACTAGGTAGAAAGAGAATCGAGATTTCAGAATCATCAATCACTAGCTCCACGCTCTCTCGTTACGTTCCACGTCATTGGTAACCCTAACCACTCGATTCGTAGATATGTAAATCAAAGCCATCCACTCACATCAAGTTGTCAACCTAGACCTCAGGAACATCGACTCGTCTGGAATTCACAACGTACTAATTCATGCCTGCAAGTATACAAAATATCACTTACACATGTGTATCCGTCTTCGCCGGTAGACACTATCGATATGTATGTAGGTAGGTTATCCTCTCCACTTTGATATACAAAAGGTGGATTTGGGTATGCATGTGTGTATGTGTGTCTTTCGCTATGGTCTTCTAGACTATGTGTATATGTAGGTATGTACTAGGGAGCGAGAGAGGGAGCCTGTTGACAGGCGACTCGTCAAGCGAATGGATAAGTTTTCCTAATCACCATTCACCATTGGAATCTGGCGTCTATCTACTGGTTCGAACCCAGACATTGGAAACAGATAGAATGCAGAATGTAAGAAATTTTACACTCCAGTTAAATGATATGAAAGATCGACTTTCATATGTGTGTATCGCGCGAATCGCCCTACTCGAAATTATGTAAGTGGGTTTGCGAAGTCAGTCCGACAGGTCACAGATAATATGATGGACACTGTACGGTGTCAAAATCTTTTGTTCATCCGCAAGATTGACTGATGATCGGAATCGTCGGATTCGCCGGTTGGATATTGGATGGGGTGGAGTGGCATAGGATAGGTGAATACCGGTATCTGCAAGTAACCAAGCAAGCAAGTGAAGCCCTATGGATAAAGGACGTGGTTAAAGACGTGGATAAAATGGATGGGTAAATTGCGCCACGTCGTCGCGGGTACAAATGACTGACTCCATTTATTTATTTTATCGTTTTTTATTCTCTTCTTGGTGTTGAAAAGATTAACTAGTGTGATCTGGAGCCGGAAAGTTCTCGGAATCTGCGATTCTTGGATATTTCTGATAGAAGTCTCGGGAGTGTGATGTTGTGTTGAGTGGTGAGTGGATTTGGAGTAGGAGAGGAAATGGCATGACATATGACTGCTACATGGTTTTGCACGGTTTACCTAAGTCATGATATGACGGCGATGGTTGATTGAGTCACTTGCGATCTTCAACTGGTGATTCTTCGTTTTGTAACTGGATGCTAGAGCTAGGAGTTAGGGTCAGAGTCAGGTAGATGGATGACTGTATTGTAGGTTACTTGTGTTTGTGCTACCCCGGATATTCTTAGCTTTTCGAGTCTACCACTCATTACGCACTACTCGCCTACTTTACTTACTTCACGCGTCATACCCGCACTATCCCATAAGCTTATGGCTTTTTTTGTTTCCCCATCCTCAAATTATGCTTCAACGATCTAGCGGTCAGGGTGAGGTCAAGTACATAGTCTGGATACATGTGTAAGATACAACCCCCGAATTCCCATTGTAACCCCCACAGTGTATAGATCTTACTTGCGTGTTCATGCGGATTATAGAGGCGGGTTGTTGGGGATCGTGGGATTAGGCTGGAGAGGCGAAGACTCATCACAAGCATTGGTGAAGGTGGCGAGGGATTAAAGGTAAGATCAGCCAAGGGAGTACAAGATGAGTGAGCTTTGTGAGATGGAATGCAAGTGCATACATCCAGTCAGTACACATGATGAATAGTGACACGAAAAGACTGGAAGGCACGTGATATTTCATCTGCTGTTATGTTATAAGATAAGTTGAGCTATTATCTGAGAGCTGACTTGGCTGAAAGACATGCTTGGGTTGTTTGGAATGGTATCGAATTGATACTTATCTAGAGTTAGATAGATATGCTTGGATATAGCACAACACAAATTGAAGGGATGATATATTTGAAATATATCTCGGAACTTCCACGCTTCGCTTTCTTTCGATGATCCCGTTGGGTAAATGTGAGAGAGAGGTATTGTTCATAATCACAATTGGTGGTTACAATTGTTAGCTGAACTTAAGGCTTCATATACATGATACATAACACGGCTTGTCTTGCGATAATCACTGTGCCTATACCTGTGCCTACCACATATCATATTACTCGCATCTGATTCGCTATAATATCATGCGAATAATCGTTCAGATCCAAACATTACATAGACGAATCAAAGATGCATGAACGCAGTGTTTCCAACACTCCGGTCTATGGTCCATTTTCACGTTCTACTTTCCTGATTCTGGAGAATTCATTATCGATTCTAAAAATCCATGGTTCTAAACTAATCGAATCATTCAAAAGATCTCAACATCTGAAACACTTTCAATATTCAGCAGCAAGTGAATGCTGTGACGGTTTTGATTGTTGAATTCTAGTTCGGAATATTGAATGCAATGAGTGGATAACATATACCACATCATTCCTGTATTTCTCCTTTCGGTTCAAGATTATCGGTTCATAGGAAGCTTCGACCCTTTAGCTTTCACTATGTATCAAGCAATATTTGCTTTGTATCTCGGAGCAGAATGTCGATATATGATGGACATGGGGGTAGGATGTGAGAGTATTGATGGTATGAACGAGGAAGGGGGAGAGAGGAACGAATGGCTTGAATGTGGTGGGATTGGTAATTCCAGGTATGTGAGTATTGACAATGGTAAGAAATGTCCAGCGTGAGATGTACGTACGGAAATCTTCAACTCCTGTGGTGTTGATGGGGTTGAGATTGTCTCTACAAGAGCTTCTTTAACTGGACTTGCGAGAGCTGAGGAAAGGGAGGGAAGTGGAGTTCGGTATCGATGGAGATTATTTGACTTTGAAGTTGTGATTTTCTGGTTTGTTTGGAGCGGAGCGCGACGCATGTATAGTACCTGCGGGGGGCTTGGGAGAGGTGGAATCAATATGTCAGATACGTATTCTGTGATTGTTTGAGAGGATGGGGGAGCAAACCTATAAAAAATGAATATATAAAAAGTGGTATGGTAGGTATATATATGCATTATAGCTGGAGTTCACAAGTGGTTGGAGGGGGGGCATCCGCTGTAATTAACTCATGACCTCTTGCGAATGATCTCCTCAGATGGCTAGCTATTCATACTTCAAAGACATATGAAGTCGTACAATCATTCCTGATCTCATCATCGAATTTTTCAAGTCTCGATAGAGTAGAACAGCGCTTGCGAGTTATAGCAAACGGCTATGGAGATGCGTACGGTATATCAAGCAGTCGAAGTGGACATGGAACTCTATAGTTGTAAGGTTCGGAGCCCGGTGACCTGAAAAGTCTTCACTGATGACTTCTTCTCCTGCCACTTGGTCTAATCTAGAACTCCACCTCTAGAGCAAAATGTCTATCATTCCCCCAAAATGAGTGCAAAGTAGGTTTGCTTTTGACCGTCGTATGCATGGATAGTTAAAGAGTAGAAGCTGGCAAATCGAATATCCAAACAGACAAGTAACTTTCAGAATACAGTATACTGCATGTACACCCCGTTTTATCTTCGAGATTCCACGCTTGCTTCAGGTGTTCATGACAATCTTCCATGTTAGATGAACTGATATTAAGGATGTGAAGATTTTACGTTTATGCGCTTATATGACTTTCAATCCTACACCCCCGTGAATTTTTATCTTCGCTTTTCGATCGTCCACGATCCCCGCTGTGGGCTGGGGAAAAGGTATCAAAGAGTACATGAGGTTGTTTTCTTCCAAGTCCAGGTCCGAGTTTATGGCTCCTGTTCAGTTTATGCCCAAGAAATTATCCATATTTCTATGGCACCAAATCCAAACCCAGTCTAAATGTCGTTCCAGATTTCTTATTCGATCGACCCGGCGCTTCTTGAAAAGTTTGCAATGCCTCTTCGTCTTCTTCGCAGGTATACGAATTGATAAAGGTGAGCTCTGTCTTGCGAGTAAGTCGAAATGGATTTCTCTCTACCATTACTGGAATCTGCGCCCTGGTCGATCCTCCACCCCGGAGAAAATCAACAGAGATAGCTACGATTGGGCTTCACCTTTGAGCAGTAGACTCTTGGATTTGTCTGAATTAGAAGACGGCAAAGATCCGAGGACTACTAATGCCTTACAAAATAGTGGAGGGCCATAAGGGCGAATATGACGATGAATATTTGATTCAGACAAAACAATGACAAGCAGTGAAAATGTAGGAAATATCAAGACCGCAGCAATGCCGTAAGAGGGAAGAATCTGTACTGAAGAGCTGCCCAAAATTCAATGATTCCCGACTAAAATTCTGCAACAGCTACAAAAAGGAGACGAACTCATGAGACGGGAGAAATATAGTAAATCTAAAAACGAGACGAATCAATTGCAAAAGAGCTGGAATTCCCAAAAAGAAAGATCAGCAAAATACACATTCATAAAGGGGCATTGATGAACCGTGCGCGGAAGCGGGATGTCGGCTAAATCGAGGAGGCATGGCATGGCACTCCTTCAATCCTTACAAAATGCGACGTTCACAATAGAAGAGCGATGCCTACTGCTTGTCATTGTTCCCATCTCTCACGTTATCAAAGACTGATGTAACATCAAGATTGTGCGGATGATTAGAAGATTGCATTTGCATGACGGAATAGCCCTGTTCCAAGCTGCGGGGTCGGCGCTTGACCTTCAATTGAGCTTGAGCTGGACGGGGAAAACGCACCTTCAAAAGACATTCTCTTTTCGAAATGATCCTTCAAATTTATATGCCAATCGCTAGAATCAAAAACTGTATAAAATTATTGAACGATACTCTATATAGTTTATTCTCATATATTATATTTGGCTGGCTTCTTTCTTATGATATTATATAGCATTAACGTAGAAGTGATTTGATGCGCTGTTCATTATCCGACTAGCTGAAGTTAAAGCTCGGGTGGCTGTAATATATGCTTGTCTCTTTCCTCTTCCGATGCTTGGGGCATAGATTTGCGTGAAATGTCTCATTACGGTATTTGTAAGTAGACCGAGGTGCTGAATTGTACTTTTAAAAACCCAACATCAAATTCCTTCTTGAATTCTACCTAGAAGAATATTCTCATTAAATACAAGAATGCTTCGATTCATTTTTTGTCTTTTTGCTCTCGTGTCTCTGATCTCTGCGACGGACTCTGGTGGTTATATAAAATCGGAATACTCAAGAGATTGTAAATGTGTACATCTACCCCCATCTATACACGATATCATTCCTGACTAGTGATAGGGACCAACTGATGGCTGCTGGCCTTCACAACACTCATGGCAATCATTGAACGCGTCAATATCTGGAAAATTAATCAAAGCAACACCAGCAGCGATTGTTTGTTATCCAGGACCACAACAAAACCTAGACGCATGTTCTACGGTCGTGAAAGAATTGTCAGACGAGGAGCTTGTTGCAAATGACCCAATTGCTCTAGATACCCCTATCAACAACTCTTGCCCGCCGATTGATTTTGCGATAGGAGCGATTCCAGGAAATTGCTCGATTGGAGATGCTCCTCGATATGTTGTAAATGCGACGACGCCTGAAGATGTTGCTAAGGGAGTAGCTTTCGCTAGGAAAAATAATATCAGGTTGGTGGTCAGAAATACTGGTCATGACCTATTGGGTAGGTATGTGATCGGCCGTATTCCTATCGAATAGTAAAATCTAGGTAATTAATTCTTCCCATATAGATCCACTGGCTATGGTAGTTTAGAGGTTTGGATCAGATATCTTAGACAAGGTATCATCTTTCAAGATACATATTTACCTTCCGATGGTTGTAAATCTTCGAATTGGGAAGGGAGTGCATTTAAAATTGCTGGAGGTTATGTCTGGGAAGATGTCTATGCAGAGGCCACGAAACAAAATGTGGTTGTTGTGGGAGGTGGTGATCCGGTATGTTGAATGACCGAAAATCAATCGATATAAGACTGATATTACTATAGACTGTAGGATGTATCGGAGGGTGGTTTCAAGGAGGAGGCCACTCACCTGCATCTCGCGATTATGGCCTTGGTGCCGATCAAGTACTCGAAGCTGAAGTGGTCCTTGCAAATGGAGAGATTGTTACTGCAAATAACTGTCACAATCAAGAAATTTTCTTTGCCATTAGAGGTGGAGGAGGTGGAACATATGGAGTGGTCGTATCGACAATTATCAAGGCATATCCAACGACATCAATTTCTGCCCAAACACTAGCCGTTGCACCACTGACCGATGCGGAAATCCCAGCATTCATGACAGCCTTAGCATTGGTATACTCTGCATATCCAGATCTCAATGATGCTGGTCTTTCTGGGTATGGAAGTTGGGCAGTGCAGAGCTATGCGCCTGTTTTTGGAAATTTCACAACCGGTTATCAACATGCTATAGCCGTGTCAGGAAAGACTCTTCCTGAAACCCAGGAAATACTTGAAACTTTAATGTCTAAACTTGAGCAGTATAATACAAGTCTCCTTATTAGTCCGAATTATTTGGAGTTTCCTACCTATGCAGAATACTACCAGACACTTTCAGGTGGTAAGAGTGCAGCAGGTGTTGGAACTGGGGCTTTCGGTGGGCGTCTTTTGGGCCGTACAGCACTGACATCTTCTTTGACGAATCTCAATGAGATGCTGAATGTAACTGCTGGATCACAAGGACAATTTGCTTTCACTTCTGTCGCTCTAGTTGGAGGTGGTCAAGTATTTGTCCCCGATGAAAGCTCGGGACTGAATCCCGCATGGAGATCTTCATACATACACAATGTCGTAGCGCGCGGATGGACTGCCGATACCGACGAGGCTATCGCACAAGAAATCAGGGACGATATAACATACACGAAAGTCGGAGCGATGAAAAAGTTGGCGCCTGATACTGGATCTTATATGAATGAAGCGGATAGGTTTGATCCGGATTATTTGAAGGATTTTTACGGTGAGAGTTTACCGAAGTTGGAAGAAGTGAAGAAGACTTACGATGGTGACGATGTATTCTATTGTCCAACATGTGTGGGGAGTGATAAATGGGTTGAGGATGCGACCGGAAGATTGTGCCGGAGACAATGAGCACTTGATGCTTGCGTTGTTGTGCATTGTAAAATCATATTGATCCGATGTAATGAAACACCATGTGAATGGTATCGAAAGTCACATTTAGACTTCTGGATATGTTGTGACAAATCTTCCGCACCCTATATAGAAGTCGTATGGTTACCAAAGACATAGTGAGCCTCTAAATTTTGCTCCTGCCCATAAAACCCAAGGGACAGAAAAGTGGCAAGACAGTGAGTCGCGGTGGATTAGCGCTATTGTGAACAAGCGCAGTACCTGATATCGGCGTCGACAAATTTGACGAAGGAGCAAATTAGAGTTCCCTGGAGAGTATCCTGCGGTATATAAAAAATAAAATTTACTACCATATTTTGCACACGAGGAACCATCAAGTAATAAATCGACAAAACCCCAAATCCGGAAAAAGTCCCGAGATCAATTATCTCATCCAAGAATGTGATATCACAGACCTTTGCTATCCATTGAGGTAATCCCAATATAATTCAAGAAGTTGACGTGAGAGTTACGAGGGTTCCGAGTCCATAGATTGGGGCGGACGAAGAATTAAGATTGAGTGAACGTTCATACACCTATCTACTTACTGCACAATGTGCCCGAAGATTTCGGGACAGACATCCTGAAGATCTAATACTTTGGATAGATCTTCTCTCATATTCAAGGACAAAGAAATGCAAACCAGATGGATTAGTGATCGACAGATACTACCGTATATTCTTGACCATGAGATAGGGTTCGAAGCAAGTATTCTTGATACGCAGATAGAAGAGCAACAGATTGTCTTGTTAATCGGCATACATGCAGCTACCCCTCTGATATCCTTGTATCAATTGCTCGTATGCCCAAGATCTCACATCATACCTTATATCTCATATCACACATCACATGAAACCTCACACCTTACCCTTCAAGATCAAATCAATGAACATACATACAAAAACACGAATGATACAATACAATCCGATAGATAAATAAATAACTTCTCAGGACTTTTTTTCTTTCTTGTGTCATCTCCTTTTCACTCGCTTCCAATGCTTCGCCCCTCTCTCCCTTCTTTCATTAATCATAATCCGCATTCTCTAATCACTCATGCCTAAAAGCTTCTATCAATATTATAACCCTTTTCTCTTCCCTGCCCCAATTCCACTGCCACCACACAGCTCATTCAATCTCCCACAGCACATCCTGAACAACATTTTCTGTAATAAGAATGCAATCGTCGATGCCAGTACTACACCCAATGCTTCTTGAGGATTGCGTTCCTTTTCTTCTTCACTACACTCATCCCATACCACCACTGATCATTCCACTCTCATCCTCTCATCCATACTCCTATAGATATAGAAGCAAGCAAATTGATGCAAATCATGCGCCTCATGCAGTGCAAATAACTCAACTCCATCCCAATGCAAAAAAACAAGCGCGGAGACAAGCACACGCAATCAATCATCCATCAATTACGCCAAGCCCATGCTCCTACCACTTGAAAGATATCATCATAAATATGTAAACGGATGTAAGGTAAGGTTCCCCAGATTATGTATCGATCAATCATCTCCAGTAAGAAACCCACCAAATAATCGGCGAACAAGTAAAGAAGAGCATGAAAGACAAAGTAAGATACAATGGAAAGCATGCATGCACCACACCATGGACCCTATTCCATTCATCAAACCCGAATTGGAAAATAAAAAGGAAGATTGTATATGTATGCTGACACAAAAAGAAAACTTGTCTGCACCAGATCCTTAAATACATAAGATGAGGTCATACTGAGGAATAAACAAAGGATCAATGGAAGTCATCACCATTGAACATTCGTTCATCTTCATTGTGATTCCTCACTACACCACTCATTCGATCCATGCGTGATTTATCAGGAATATCAAATGGGTCCTCCCAATCACGTTCTGGATCATTATTGTCTTGATCCATTCGATCCTCGTATTCATCTTTGACTCTATCTCTCATGTTTTCCTCAATCGAGCTTTCGTCAACAAATGTAAAGCCCTTGAAGTTTGCTTGCATGCCTGGGGATAATGGTGTTGATGTTGCCATGCCTGCAGCAAGTGCAGCTGCACGTGCGTTGAGTGATGATGCACCATTCAAGGCATTAGTGAATTCAGGATCGAAATTGGATGTATCGGTCTCTGACTTCAACTTTGGCTTGAAAGGGGGAGTGATAAGCTTCTTGGTAAGAGCATCCCAATCAATGTCCTGGAAGAAAGGATGTCTCTTTAATTCTTCAGCATCATCTGTAGCTCCAAGACGATGTTTGGGATTTCTGTTAAGTAATCCTTTGACGAAGTTTCGGCCCTCTGTAGTCAAAGTATCTCTTGGAAATCGAACTTTACCAAAAGCGATATTTTTGTACATTTGTTGTGTATCTTCAGCATAGAATGGACTCCATCCACAACACATCTCAAACACCAAGACTCCTAGAGACCAGAAATCAACCATCTTTGTATATCCAGCTTCATCTAGAAGAACTTCGGGTGCAAGGTACTCTGTAGTACCACAGAATGTATTAGTGGTGGCATTCTTCGTGAGGTTGGCTTTCGATAGACCAAAGTCACACAAAGCAATGTGTCCATTCGCGTCCAACAAGATGTTCTCTGGCTTCAGATCCCGATAGACGATATCATGTTTGTGGAGATGTTCAAGTGCTAGGATGAGTTCCGCAATGTAAAATTTGGCACGTTGCTCATCAAATCTTCCCTCCTTTTGCAAATGCCAGAACAATTCGCCTCCAGACATATAATCTGTGACAAGGTATAGATCTGTTGGTGTCTGGAAGGAGAATTTAAGACCAACAATGAATGGAGAATCGGCTGTAGATGTTCGAACAAGAATATTTCTCTCACCAACGGTGTGAGCAACCTCCTTCTTTTGAACAATGACCTTCTTTTGAAGAACCTTCATAGCGTAGATTCTCTTGGTATCCTTCTTCCTTACTTGATAGACTTGACCAAATGTACCCTTTCCGATGAGCTTCAGAATCTGGAAATCATCTGGTCCATAATGTCTCTTCTCTGTTCGCTGGAAGGAAATTTCAACGTGAACCTCACCTACATTTCCTGCATTCGATGTCATGTCTTTGCCACGAAGTTGAAACCAGCCGGAAACTGGAGCATCCACGTTCTCGACAAGATTGGCTTGGAGATCAACGTGACCCAAAAATTCTTCTGCTTGTTGAGCTCGGTCGTAGATGGTTATATTGACTCTTGTATCTGAGCCAACAACATCACTAAGTATCGTTAGCTAGATGAGCCACGAATCTATCCGACACACTTACAAGACAGCTTCAGCATCCCATTTTGGGTGGGTAAACATTTTTCGGCCCTTGTTCTTAAAATCTCTGTATTCCGACAAACTAGTATTGCTGCTTTGCCTACTTTTCATCGGAATTGCCATGGAACGACCGGAGTCACTTCCAGTTCGCGTAATCGGAATGCCACCAATCGGAATACCGCCGGGGCTATGTGAGTTGCCATCATCCTCATCGTCCTCTTCTGATTGTGGTCCTTTTGATACCAGCTCGTTTCGTTGGAAAACGGCTACAACGTAAGGATCCACGCTCTTTCTCAATCCTCTGGCTTCATTGATCTTTACAGTAAGTTTGCCCTTCGGTGGTACCACTGCCCCTCCCAAACTACTATCAGTACGAGAAGTGGTGGCCGGTCGCTCACTCGTGCCTGATTTGCCATTTTGTGCGATATGTTCAGAATTTGTGCTCATAACACTTTGATCTGACTTCGAGGTTTGATTCGATAAAGCTCGAGTGGGTGTTGATGGTATGCTCTTTAATCCATCACAAGTTAGCTTCTTGAGTCGATCATAAGATGGTGACTTGTGGAATTCAGAATTCAATCGGGATAATGGAGGAGTGCTAAGTTTGTGCTCGGAAGGGGTATCGCTTGGATTTGAAAAATGTGCAGCATGAACATTTGATGGAGTGACAATGTTTGACAATGGTGTCATAGACGAAGCTCTTCTTGCATGTGACGGAATTGATTCCGAAATACAATCTCGATCTGTAGGAGCTGCCGTTTTCTGTACATTATTGCCAATATCTTCAAAACTCGCATCACTCAATTTCACTTTATGTAGTGAGGACGGATGTGAAACAGGTGGTGTCGGATAGAGATATTGTTGCTTAGATATTTGAGAACTACCCAAAAGTTCATGTGGTGGAAGTAGTGAGTTTTCTTTCTCTACTCCACAATCAATCCTAGGTTCATTGAGTGAACTTGGAGTGACTTTCAACAATGCATCCCCTGTTTCAAATCTCTGTCGCGGGGAAGTATAGTAACTCTCAAGATCACTTGTGTTAGGATTTTGTGATATAGGTGATGTATGTTTCGAAGGATTTTGACTTGAGGAAGAACCTAAACCAACCTGTCCATAAAAGCTATGCAATATACCAGGAGTTCGCTTGTCCGAAGGATCTGGTTGTGGGGTCGCGACACCAGAGCGGGGTGTATCGGAATCGATATGATCACCATCATCATCTCTGTTATTTGTCAGATTAGCCAAAATAACATTAATATGCGACCAAAGACCATGAAGCGAAGGCATTGGATGTTGATGATGGTGAAAGATGTTGCAGAGTGGAGTAGAGCAGAGCAGAGTAGAGTAGAGTAAAGTGGAGGATTGTAGAATTGAAGAAAGATGTAGAGATAAAGGTGCAAGGAATGATCAATTGCTTCTTCTCTCACAAGCAAGCAATCAAATCAGAAACCCTTCAACCAATATAGAATTTCTCTCTCTTGTGACATTGTTGTTTTCTTCCTCTCCCTCTTGCTTCTGATTAATTTTTTATGAGAAAAAAAAAAGTTGTACCTGTACGCCGATTGCCGTTTCGATAAGGAATCCCGATTACAACCGGAATCGTACCCCTCGTCAACTTTGACGTTTAGTGATTCAGCATGTGCAAAAGACGTTGAGATGAAAATGGAGAGTGGAGTTGAAAGAAACGGATCGAAGGGCGGGAAGGAAAATAGGAAGTATTTGTCCACATTGCCCTTTGTCCTTTGTGTGGCCCAAAAGTATGATGTGGTGGTTTAGCTTCAAAGAAGAAGCTCTGCCACATAGATACCTCTGTTGTGTGTGTATATGTATGTATTCTATGACGCCCAAGTTGAAGAATTGCGAAATCGAAAATTTTGTAATCATACCTTGCCATCATTGCTTGTGTAGCTTGCCTAAGCAAGTCGTGTTCTGTTCCTGCCATTTTCGTATCTTTTTATGGTCTGCGAGGAGTACCTGATGCCAGTATTATAATTATGTTGGAGTATTTGGAAGTATTCTCGTTGCGGTCTGATCGTTTCGTGGATGGAGAGGTAGGAGATTCGTCGAAGGTTCGTCGAAGGTTCGTAGAGAAGGTAGAAAACGTAGAAGGGGTAGAAAGTTTGGGGGTACTTTTTAGCTGGGGACTCGAGATAGACTTTAATAAGTAACTAGGTCATAAGTGATGTTGATAGTGGGTTCCGCAGGAGTTTTGACCGACGGGTAGAAGTAAGATAGGTACTTGTGACTCTTTCGTCTCCGTTCCGTATGTATGTCTTGAATCTTGATTGTATCGAATTTTGCTTTGGGATTGGGATTGGGGTTCTTTTTGAAGGAACAAGCAAGGAATGAGCCACAGTTCGAGTTTATATGAAGATAATACCTAGTACCTCGGAAAATGATTTCCAATCCTCCTTTTCTTTTCCTCCTAATTATGTTCCAATATTGGATAATTGAATTGAATTAAAATGAAATGAAGTGAAATTTAGCTTTTTCTCTTGGGAAAAACTTGGAGAATTGGGAAAGAGGGGGGGAGGAAAGAATTGGATCAGGGTCTGTTCTTCTTGATTTCTTAAAACCAAATTCTAAATTGTACCTAAGGCTATCCGGGCGAAGGCGAAGGCGAAGGCGAAAGCGAAAGCGAAGACGAAGGCAAAGTTCGAAATAATAAGTTCCTCGCGTATTTTGGTCTTTTGGTCTTTTGGGCTCGATTTCCTTAGTTTTGATGACCACCTGGATCTTAAGTCGTGTCAGTTCACCAAATTTGTCTGTGTTTTCAACACCTCTTGGATGTGATGAGGCCAGCGGAATGATGAGGGCGAAGTGGTTATGAGTCTCAGCTGTCAAACTGCAGTAGAAGCTGAACTACTCGCTCGAATATTTGTGGAAGTGGTTGAATGGATGGGTGAGATGAGATGAGATGAGTATATATAGATATATCGACGATGCAATGTGAGATTTCAGATGGAATGGGTATGTAGCTAGGTAGGTATAGATTGAGGAAGGAGAGTAGTCAAAGTATATGTATGTACGTGTATATGTGTATCTGTGTATCTGTAGATATATATGATGAAATAAACCCCTTTGGATGGGGAGAAGGGTGGGATAGATATATAGATAGAGAGTTAGATAGTTAGATATATGGATGTCGCAAAACAAGAAAAAGGAAGAAGAGAATGTAACAGAAGAGTGAAATTAATGCTCTCCCTCTTCACATATTGCTGTAATTATGGATTAGATATGATACGAAGAGACTAAAAAGTAATCAAGTGTCGAATATCGAGTGTCAAGTCTCGAATGTCAACAAGTATCAGTCTGTTGTGTCGAAATCAAATTAGTCCGGACGTATATAATAAGGAGGTGAAGATAGATAGGCAGTGGAGTCTTTATGGGGTCAATGATGATGATGGTGATGATTGATTGATGGATTGATGACAGCGCAGCCAGTCGCCTTATTTATTTCACAATGCAACTTTGCTTTGCTCTCATAAGAAAGGCATTCGTTATCAAACCACTCAACTTACTCATGTTAATCATATTAATCATGTATATCATGGATATTGGAGATACCGATCAACGACGAAATGCGATAGATCATGTACATTTGGAGGTTGTAGGTTGTAGTCAGGAAACACTCCAAAAACCGGATACCCCCTTCATCTAATCTTTTCACTCCGAACCTATCCCCTAGACTGCCGGCTAGCGGCGCCGTATATAATTCGTACACTGAGCAAAAACATTAATAACCTTATAATAATATTGATAATAAGAAAATCAATAAATGCATTATATATAATAATTCTATTAATATAATTTCAAATAATACAGAATTTGATTTTATTAATAAAGGGATATTATATTTAGATAGTGTTTCTATTTCGAAAATAGAAATTTGTTTTGAATCTATAAAATATAACAATTTCGATTGAATTTTTTTTTTATTAATTAATATTTAATATAATAATGTATTCATCTCATTTTATTTTTGTTTTTCTATTAAAATAATAG
>PQXL01000647.1:0-16597 GCA_004916875.1 Botrytis galanthina
ATTATTTCAAATTATTATTGAATTTTGAATTAATAGTATTTTGAAGAAAGTCTCGATTTTAGCGACTTTGGTGTGCCCGTTTTTCCGTCCAGAGTGAGCTACGTAGAGGTAGGAATGCTAGTAAGGCAACAAGGCAACATAGTACTCAGCACAGCACGTCCCTCCTACCTGAGATGGACCGAGCTTCTTTTTTAGCATCACAGCTCGAATCTTGAAGAGGTTGAATGGATAAATAAATAAATAAATAAATCCATCTTCAAAGTTTCTCGAAGATTGGTATTGGAATTGATTACGACACCGCACACAAATTGGTCAATTCGACTCGGGGTTTCAAAGCAGGACGTCTTTTTTCTGAAAGATTGTTTTGTTTGTGGGTTGGTTTTGATTGATACGTTACGATACGATACGTTACGATACGATACTTTGGGAATTTTTAAAGGCTGTTCGCTGTCTGATCGATTGAGAAGGCAGAGAAGAAAGAGAAGAGGAAGAGCAATTGATCGCGAATACGAAGAATAAAGCGCATTGAAAATCGGATTCGGGCGCGACTGCGAAGGGAGAGGAATTTCGTAAAGGGAAAATAAGAAAAGATGGCGGATTATGAGAGAGGTGCTGAGAGGGGAGGAGAGAATAGAGGGGGGTATCAGGGAGAGAGAGGAGAGGGGGGAAATAGAGGAGGGGATCGTGGGTATGGTTATGGGGAGAGGGAGGAGAGAGGGGGAAGGGGTGGTGGGTATAGAGGGAGATATAATGGGGGTGGTGGGAGAGGTGGTGGTGGTAGGAAGAGGTATAGAGGTTAGTTGATGTGTTTTTTGTTTATTTTGTTTACGTTTTTGAGGGAAGAGAGACGAGCTGGATGAGGCTTCGAGATAGTAGTGAAGGCGATTGACGGAAGGGAAATCGATGATGGAGAAGATGGCGATTTGGAAGATGAGCTTCAGCTTCGAAAGCTTTGACGACAGCTTCCATTCTCGAGAATGTCAATGATTACAGCACAAGAAACTTAGCTAACAATATCATTCTCAAACCACAGATGAAGATGATCACGATCGACGACCTCAAAGACGTCGCTACGAAGAACCACTCATCGTCAAAGTTCGCAAACAACTTCTTTCTATCGCCGAATCACCTCTCAAGCGCGTCGAAACGGAAGTAGCCGAAATAGCCAAAACTGTATGCGACAACTATGATGATGTCGAATTGCGCGATTCATTCTATGATTTGTCGCTGCAATTGGTCGTAGAGCAACCTTTCAAGATCCCCTTTGTCGCTGCGGTGGTTATGGTATTGAATACTTTGAAGGAGGAAATGGTTATGGAGTTGTTGGAACGAGCTGTAAAAGGCCTGAACAAATCGATCATCAAAGGCGATTGGAGACAGGTCAAGTTATATATGAAGTTCTTGGGAAGCTTGCAGGGTTTATTGGAGGGTGATGGTGTTTTCACTATTTTGCAGGATTTCTTGACCAAGGCCCTGGATTTGCAGACGGAAAATAATGAAGAGGTGAGAGATTTGCATGGTGAGATTGTTTTTTTGCGATTGTTTGGCTAACATTGAGGACTTTAGACTATCGGGCCTGAATTGGTTAAGATTATCCTTCTTACTATTCCATATATCATGGCATCTTCAGCGACAGATGCACATGAGAAAGCTGCGGCTATGATTGAGAACACTGATATCATTGCTTCTGAACCACACGTTTTACAAGCTTTGGTTGATCCATATCCAGGAGATGCTAAAGATGATACCATTGCACCAGTTGGTGTTTTGAGTCTTTTGCAAAAGCAATTGCAAGCTGAATCGCAAAATGGATGGGAGCTCTTCTGTTTACCAAGACCATGGAAGATGATCGAGCCAGAACAACAAGAAGCTTTGGCTTCCGCTTCAAGACATACTTTGCCAACGATTGCTCTTCCTGAGGTTGTTAATGCTGGACCAAGACCTTTGTTTCCTGAGCTTTACTTTTCGGTTTACGCCAATCAGGATGTGGAGACTGTACCACCTATCACAGATATTTCATCATGTCTGTTGAGAGATGCTTTGGTTGACACGATCAATATCTTGGATTACAACAGAAATGCTACTGCTAAATTCTTGATTGATATCGATTGTTATTTTGCTCCTGACACTTTTGTCAAGAGGGCTACACCATTCGACAGACTTCGAGATGTCGAGGGAGATAGATCAACATGGAAGCCTGAGGATGTTGCAGTCGATGCAGTCTTTTCTCAATTATTCCAACTTCCAGTTCCGGAACACAAACTTGTTTATTACCATGCCGTCTTGACGGAATCTTGCAAGATTGCACCAGCTGCTATTGCACCATCTCTTGGTCGTGCAATCCGTTTCTTGTACAGAAATGTGGATTCGATGGATCTTGAATTGAGCAGTAGATTTATGGATTGGTTCTCGCATCATTTGAGTAACTTTGGTTTCACTTGGAAGTGGACTGAATGGATTGATGATGTGGAACTCTCGGATTTGGACCCAAAGAAGGCTTTTATTATCGGTTCTTTGGATAAAGAGATTCGATTGAGTTTTGCTCAGAGAATTAAGGGCACTTTACCACCTCCATACCAACAGTTGATCACAGAGGAGAAGGAGAAGGATACGCCTGATTTTAAGTTTGATGATCCAAGTAAGTAACATCATTTCTAAAGATAAGAGCACTTCTAACAATTCACAGGTACACCATTTAGCGCCGAAGGACAGGAAATTCTCGCACTTCTCCGCAAAAAGGCAACGGAAGAGGAAATTCAACCAGTTGTCGATCGGATTCACGCTTTGGCAGTTGAACAAGCACTCCCAGATCCTCTCGTTCCATCTACAGATGCATACGTAACATCAATCTGCTACATTGGATCCAAATCTCTTAGTCACGTCCTCTCTTGCATTGAACGCTGCAAGGATCGCCTTTTAGCCATTGGGCCCGTCTCTCCAGTCGCTAGACGCCAAATTATCACGTCGGTCATGCAATATTGGAAGGATCAACCCGGTATCGGTGTTAATATCATTGACAAACTTTTGAACTATACGATTCTCAGCCCGCAAAGTGTGGTGCAATGGGCTATTGGCAGTGAGGGTAAAAGACTCAGTCAGAGTTTCGTGTACGAGATGGTTGAGGCTACAGTTGGAAAAGTTACTGGACGTATTCGTCAAGTTCAGCTCAGTCTTCGTGTTCCGGGATTACTAGAGGAACAGAAACAATTGATTGAGAAAACCGTCGAGATGGAAAGAATCAACATGAGAGAATTGGGAAGGGAGATGGATGAACTTTTGACGGCGTGGGCGAATGGATCCAAGGACCAGGAAATTGAAATGGATGGAAGGGAAGAAGATCGGGAGTTGGTCAGAGGATGGGGAGAGAGATGGTTGAGAGTCTTTAGGAGAAAATTCGCGGTTGAGGAGGCTTGGGGCGTAGAGGCTAGTAGGTGGATCGCCCCTCCCGAACCGGAGGTCGAGGAGGTGCAGGAGGTTGTGGTGGGAGAGGTTAAGGCGGTGCAGAATCCCGAGGAAATGAAAATTGATGGGGATGTGGAGGGTGCTGCTGAGGCGGCGGATTATGAGGGAATTAATTAGAGGGGGTTTGGTAGGGGGTTTGGATTGCGGATGGGGTGTACGTTTGTGAATTGAAAAGGAAAGGGAAAGGAAAGGAAAGGAGGTCCAATAAAAAGAAAAGAAAATGGAGAAGAGAAATTTCATACACAGTAAGCAAGTAGAGTGTCATATCATATTGCAAAGGCAAGGGAGTTTTTTCCAATGTTTTCCAGTCTTTTTTCATACGTTTGTTTCAGTGTTCACTTTTTGAGGAAGTGTACGATAGCGTATAGTAGAACAAAGCAGAGCAGAGTACGACGCAAAAATGAGGAAGTTTACGTGATAAAATAAATAGAGTTGAGAAATAGGTAACATGAATACGTGAATGTCATGTTGAAAATTGTTATTATTGTACTATTTTTCCCCCACTCACTCACTCCATCTATATGAATCTTTTAATATTTGATGCCCCGTGAACGAGGATAGGGGGCCATCTAGAGCTGAACTGTAGCTGTAGCTGTAGAAAAGTGTTACTAACTATTTTGCTCGATGTCGAAATCCATCCATCCAGCCATCGGATGAATGAATGGATGGATGAAAGATGCAATGTAACGTGTGGTGTTAACTCACCCCTTTGAAACGCCGTTGTGAACGCCAGCCCTGATATATATCCATTGCCCGCGCTTGATTTTCATGGGTACTTTTTTCTCTTCGCCTTCTCTGGTATTCTTGACCATATTCATCTTTGTCTTTCTCCTGGTCTCAATCTCACACTCCACAAATTCGCATTGCGATGTTTAGAATCTCCTTATCTCTCCCAAATTACCTCACCTCCTTCCGTAACCTTGTCCCCCATGACCTTGTGGTCCCGCAGGTGGCATCCCCATCGGCATTCCCTGCGCACCTCCAAATCCAGGGGGTGCTTGCATGTTTAATAGACCAGGCGGAGGAACCATTCCTGGTTGTCCAGGAGCTGGCATACCTCCCGGTGGAGCGAATCCAGGTGGAAATTGGATTCCTCGTGCAGGTCCAGTAGTAGGGTGTCCATATGCTCCGCCTGGACCAGTGGGTGGAACATGTTGATTGTGGAAATCCATTTGAGGGCCACCATAGCCGGCTTGTGAAGGGGGTGGTCTTTGAGGGAGGCCAGATGGAGGAGGTGGGAGATGTTGGGGTTGTCCTCCTGGAGCACCGCGTGGACCACCGGGGGGAGGGACGGAATTATAAGCGGGACGTTGTGGTGGGAATCCGGGGGGTGCGGTAGGTATGGGAGAGTCGTTCAACATTGCTGCTGGAGCTTGTGGAATTCCATTCATGCCTAACAATAATCCTGGTGGCATGTTTTGTAGATCTGGAATTACGTTGTGTTTCTTTGCTTGAGCTGCTAAGGCTCTCTCGGCTGCATCTCCGTGTCTTTCTCCTTTGCCATCTTTCTTGTATGCGTATTGGACGGAGATATCTTTGTTCATTAAATATTGACCGTTCATATTTGCGATAGCATCATCGGAAGCTTCGAAGTTGGCATAAGATACGAAACCGTAACCTTTAGAAAGAGAGGATTCGTCGCGAGCGATCTTGGGAGGAGAGATGAGAGATCCAAAGCGCGAGAACGTATCGTATAGGGTCTTTTCGTCCACCATAGGGTCAAGATTACCAATGAACAGCTCGGCACCCACTTCAACGGTCTTTTGTTTATCGGCAGAGGCCTGGATTTACCAGTTAGTAAACTCTTCTTGAATTTGGAAGACTACATAGAGTGAGGATAAAGCATACCTTGTTCACACGGATTGGCTTTCCAAATAACCGCACTTGATTCATAATGCGCGCCGCATATTCAGCATCCTCTTCTGATATAAACTCCACAAATCCATAGCCCTGATGATTTTGAGTGACGCGATCTTTGGGTAAATGTACATTGACAATGCGCCCAGCTTGTAGCATCAATTCCCATACCAAGCTATCAGTAACGCGCTCATCAATATTGCCAATATAGACGGTGGCTTCCTTGTCTTGTTCCCTAAGAGAGCGGCGTTGCGCCATGGTTAGCTGTGAATACTTTCTGGAGGTTTGAACTTGGGAAGGCTAGCAATTGGAAAATTGAAAGCTAGGAACAAGGAATTATTTACCAATGTCTTGCTCCTGACATATTGTTATTCTGGTGGGAGCTAGAGAGTGAGTTCCCGTTGTTTATGTTTAATAATGTGAGAGTAAGATGGAAAAGAGCAGCTGTAGTGAATATGCATGGAGCTTTACAGTGAAGCTCAAGATGCGACGGAAAAATAATGGTGGATTAGTCATCAGCCTTGTTGATTGTGAGAAACCTTGATCACTTTTTTATACTGGAAGGTTAAAAGTACAGGAAGACAAGCCAGAACATTTGATTTTACAACAATTTGTATGTATATTTGTTGGACTATTTCTTCTTGTCTGCAAGATACTAATTGTCGACAGCTCCGAATTAAGAAATTATATCAAAATGCAACTTTCCGAAGAATCTAAGGTTCGCATGCAGATGCCCTTCATATGATGGATGGATGGAATGGTTTTGTTGACTTCAGATTAGGAGCGCATTGGAAAGCTCATTGACTATTCCCGTGTTGCTATCCACTAGTGAGGATATCCTGTATCTTTCATCTTGGACTTATGCTAATAGTTTACAGTGGTTACCTCCCATTGATCCTCTACCTTGGTACGAACTGGCAAACGACATGAAGCACAAAGACATGCATGCTAATGAAATCAGGATACACCCGCAGTGAACCACGCCCATCCATCGTCAGGTCGGTTTCTCTGCAGACTCTGAATGCTAAAGCATGTACTAATGTACATCTACAGACTCCTCTCTCCTCTCGCATAAGTTCTTCATAAAGAATCACCAAACGAAAATGTTTTACTAGTCGATATGGACATGGAGATTCACGGGACGGAATTGCGAGGCAGAACTGGGTTATAGATGGGACCACTGGCATTAACCAGAGAACGATATGACGGTTTTAGCAATATGAGGCGTTCATGAAATAATGAAATGCTCAGGGAGCTTATGTTTATGGTGGATACATACCATACGAAGATAATTGTACAATAGCGCAAAAAGCGCAATCACCACTACGAAATCAAAACCATTGCCTGTCTCCAGTTCCAATTTTGAATGCCTCATTCTTTGTCGTCTGAATAATGTGAAACTCTACTCAATATGTCATTTGCCCCCGCCTCGGCAAGCCCCAGAAAATTATGAAGCTTTATTTTCGTCATCGGGTGTAAATATATTGCCCCTCGCAACTTCAACATTTTCGCAATGACAAACATAAATCTTCCCTTATGACCGAAAACCATGCGCGCATCTCTCCCGCGCTGGTCGAGACAATTGCTGGCCTCTCGGCCGGTACAGCATCTACCCTAGCTGTTCATCCTCTAGATGTTATCAAAACGCGATTACAAAGTAACCTTATGCCCCTCCTTCCTACTCAATCCATTGCTAACACCATCAGTTCACCGCAGTACATCCCACACTCCAGCCAGCGGTCTTACCATCCTCCGTAGTCTAACCCAACAGCCTCAACCTCTACAAAGTCTCTACCGCGGTCTAACGCCCAATCTCATCGGCAATGCCAGTAGCTGGGCCCTCTTCTTCTACTTCAAAAATATCTTCGAATCCTCCCTTCGTTCCTTCCACAACCAACCTTCGCATTCCAATTATGCCTCTCTTACACCCATCGACTATTTCCTCGCGTCCGGCTCAGCGGGTATCATGATTACCATCACTACAAATCCAATCTGGGTACTCAAGACCCGGATGCTGAGTTCGGATCGAAGCAGTAAAGGAGCGTATCAAAGCATGTGGCATGGCGCTCGACATTTATGGCAACATGAGGGAGTACGAGGATTCTACAGAGGTGTGGGTATTAGTCTCCTGGGCAATAGTCATGGAGCCGTACAATTCGCCGTTTATGAGCCTCTGAAGAACTTCTGGCGGAATCATTGTTCACACCAGACTCTAAGAGGCGATAGAGAAAGTTCTCAAGTTAAACTTGGGAATACAGCGACGCTGTTACTTAGTAGCTCGGCGAAAATTATTGCGGGAACGGCAACGTATCCGTATCAGGTTGTGAGGAGTAGATTGCAGACGTATGATGCGGAAGAAAGGTTTGGTAAGGGAATTAGAGGGGTTGTGGGGAAGGTTTGGAGAGAGGAGGGATGGAGGGGGTTCTACAGGGGGTTGGGTACGAATATTGTGAGGGTTTTGCCGGCGACTTGGGTGACATTCTTGGTATATGAGAATGCGAGATTTTATCTACCAAGGCAGTGGAATAGGGACGGAGAGGAGTAGGAAAGGAGTATAGATGAGGTAGGAAAATTTCGTGGATTGTATTTTTATTGATTGTAAGCTATCATACGCGCCAATCTGGGCTTCCGATGAGATATAGACCATTGTACTATAGAAGCTTCAGGAGATTGCATTGCCATCTACTGATAAGTAGAGGATCAGTTGCCGTGTCTCCAATCATTTTTTCCAACAGACCACTTCACCACAGCCAGTCTTCCACCAGCATCCCTCCGTTTTCTCCCAAGCATCCCACTCCTCAATCATTTCTTTGATCTTCTCATTGCTGTCCACAACTCCTAGCCTAACTGCGTTTTCGCCAACATCACCAGTCATCAATGAGTTCCTCCAACTCGGTTGCATTAAATAACTGTAACTCTCCACTACGTTCTCATTTTCAAACCCCGCTTCTCTAGCCCAATTCCCTAAATACTTTCCAGCATGTGGCTCTGATCCTTTCTCTCTGATCATCGCTTCCATGATCTCAACAGATCTCTTGAGTCCAGAAGTGGAAGGATAAAACAGAGCATCCCCCATGTCACTCTCCCTACAAGCCACAAATCCCCCTACTTTACAAACCCTCCTCATCTCCTTGATAGCTTTCACAGGATCTGGTAAATGAATGAGTAGCTGATGCGTATACACTACATCAAATGTCTCATCCTCGAAAGGTAACTCCATCACATCGCCAATTTGAAATGAACAATTGTTCAATTCTAGGTCCCTGGCTTTTGCATTAGCCACCTCGATGACTGATTCTCCAGCATCGAGACCGATAATTGAACCCTGAGGGATGAGCGAGGCAACATCAGTCGTGATGGAACCGGGACCACAGCCGAGATCGAGGATGTGTGATGTGGGAGTCAGGTGAGGTAGGAAATAGGCGCAACAGGTAGAGGCGCGACGGAGGGAGTGTCGATCTACTACTGCAGGGCTGTAGCCGAGGGAGTAAGTTTTGTCAGATGCCATGATTTGTGTGATAGGTTGTTTTGTTGACGACTGGTCTGTATGTAGAGAAGATCTATTTAAGAACTTTCTACGGAGATAAGATGGAGGTAAGTAGTGATTACGTCATCGTACTTTCCTCGATTTGTTATGGCAGGTAGAGAGCAGGCCGAAGCTGCAAATAGCTGAGGCTAGGAATTGCGATGTATCAAGTACGAGCTGAGTTTATACACAGCAGCTAGTTACTTGAACAAGGTAAAATCTGCCTTGAAATGCGGACTGCAGCCTCATCTGTGCTATTCGGCTGGTCATACCAAAACAGCCGAAGGAAATTCAGAGGCCGAATCGAGAGATCCGTTGGTGCATGAATATGTTGTGTTTCAGTAGATAAATACTGCTGCTTATCTTCACCGACAGTAAACGCCTTTCGAATCAACTTGATAGAAAGCTTTACATAGAAGTAGGTCTGGTAGGTAAGTTAAATATACTTGGCCCGGAGTGGTGCACCAAGAATTATCTAACTGAGAACAAATCTGGAGTAGATATCGTATGACCCGAATAAGGGTTGACAATCTGATACTTGTAGGTTTACTTGCATTGAAGCATTGGGAATTCATTGTTCAGATGAAGTGGTAACATGTAGATTGCCTTCACTGTGCAACTATAGGTGAAAGCTGGCTTGAATCTTTCAGTCTGCATCGTCAGCAGTGTTTGATTGGTGGTAAATGAGGCTTCGTGATTGAACCCACCATAGCTTCAAAGCCTCATTGTCTTGTTGAATGTCATATCTTCTCTTCTTACTCTTCCGTTAATTTGTTCACAGACGCAAAAGCATACCGCCACGACAGAACTTTCTCGTAATGGGGTGAATATATTTTGCAGCTCTCCACTTGCGTGCAGACCCATGTCGATGGCTACCTTTATATTCTGATCACGAGGTCAAAATTGCCGGATTTGAGTTCCAGATCATTTGTAATTGGTTCTTTGATAGGAGGAAAGCAACATTTTGACCATGTCAGATCTATACGAGGTCGATAACTGGCTTGTGATTGCCCTCGGGCGATATCTATCTACAGAACCCTAAGTTCGGCAGATATAACACTGAGACCGGCAAGTTAGACTTGTGCTCGTGCTTGGATGATATTGGATGTGAATGGAAGGACGAGGATACAAGTGATGACGGGAGCGAGCTTGAAAATGAGACCGAGAGCATAGATAACAGTAACGAGGATAAGAAAGATCACGAAGAGGAATCTACCTCCGAGGATTAATGTGAGTACAGGGGTTGAACTGAGTACCCATGTACAAACTGCGGTAGAAGTTCGTCGGATTTGACTACCGCGGATTAACTAAAACTTTATAGTCTTTAAATAATAGGGTTTCATTGCATCCTAAGTTCTCACGCCTTGCGTGAATGACCACTTTGTCAATGATCACTTGGAGTACATTTCGGACAAGACACAGATAGAGTGAGATCTGGGACCAAGATGGTGATTACGAAAGCAAAGTTGAAAGTAAGCATCAATACTTCGTGCCCGGATAGTATTGGGGTTGGACTTGGTATATGAAGAATATACTATAATTCGGGACTAAGTTTGTGATCAACACTCATTGCAATTTGATATACTCCATGACATCTAACAACTAAATTTGATGCACCAGATGTCTCATTGAACAGCGAGCAATGAGTTCTTGAGGATTCATCGTATAATTTCCATCTATGATTCGTATGCTACGAGTCATAGGAGTAGGAGCAGGTGCTCGGGGAGTCGCTAAGGTTACGCAGCCAGCGTTCGCGTCTTTAATCCCTTTTCATGTAATCGATTTTGGTGTTGTTGAACAAGAAAATACTGCTAGAATTCTGAAATACGATACACAAGCATGGATATTTCTCTACACTGCAGCAAAGCTATAAAAACGTTGAGAGAAAATAAGTGAGATTCACACGTTTAATTCCCGAGAACTGGATGCGCGAAGATGATAATTATGTGAATAACAATTTGATTCATATCTACAGAATAAGACTAATCTATCAGTGTGAACACAGAGTTCCCAAGAATCATGTCGATCATGGAAAACCAGATCGGCATGCACAGAATTTCAAACCAAACAGCTGGAATCTGCTTTCTCAGAGTTTGTTGACCCTTCGTCAAAGTGTTGATGGGTGGCCATTCTTCCAATTGCAATAGTCGCAAGAAAGGCAACGAGCTCGATGGTGTAGAGATTGATATACACATTCAACTGAGACTACGATCGAAAGCAAAGACTCATGTGGTTTCCCGACACCATCTAAAGTTCAAAAATGACAATTGACGTTCCACTATCACCGAATGGCATTATCCCCCCTCTTGTGGAGGTCTTGTTTTCTCACTGAACTCAAAATATTTCGTTTCCTGCCTCGATTTTGTGCCTTCATGACCAATTTCTTTCGTATCTCGAACGTGTCTAATCAATTAGAATGTCTCGAAGGAGCGGAGCCGAACAACCCATCCCACACTGTTCTTAATTCAGCTCTCAGGAGATACAACGTCACAGCGATAAAACCCCAGCAGAATCTCAACATTCTCACGGGTCTCGCGGGTGTCAAAGGGCCTGCACCTGAGCCCAAAATGCGTTCTCTTTCACGTCGACGTCCCGCATCGTGAAATATAAATCCCACGTAGAGAAATTCCCAAACGGTTCCAAAAACCATCAATATCCCCACAATTGGATATATAAGCAGTTCGAGGTCACCATTACATTCTTCAGGATTTGCGTGTACTTTGCATGGCCATCGGTGTACAAATTGCATACATCTCATGATAAATTCGGGATGATATCTCGCGGTTAGAACGAACATCCAGACTAGAATTGCTGATAATGGCATTTTGAATTCTCAGGTTTCCTAAATGGAGTTCTAATTTTAGTCATATAATGAGTTTTGTTTTATGGAATAGTTTGAGGAAGGGACAATTCAAGGTTGATAAATTCGTTGGTATGTGTTGTATCTTGTAATACCTAGTGAAAGATGAAAGTTGAGAGTCTCGGGTACGTGACGGATGTCATCTTTCCTTATGAAGACTAAACACACTGAGACCAGGTCTAGTGCTGGGCTAGCACTAATTTCCAACTTCTTGGAGGCCAAGCTTTGATGGACAAGTTTAGTTTTGTGGGGCATCTCTTTAATTCTATGGTCTAGAAGATTTCATTGTTTGGCGCTCAGCCAGTGAATAATAAGTTCGAAAAGTTAAACGGGCACGCATAGTCAGTTGTAAGGTACTCTCGTGATCCGTTCGAATGATTGAGTCAAATAAAGAAGTGGACACTTTCCTGGAACTTTCTCCTATAGTCTTCGAATATACAACAGAAATATCAGAGCTAATTGCAGGTATTCAAAGAAATAAAGTAAGGAGTAGTTTCCCAGGTAAAAATAGGCCTATCTCATGATTGACAAGTCGAGCAAATATTACTACATGATGTTGGCTTCGTTTATCTCGGGTGAATACTACGAGATCATCTAAAACCAATCACTGTCTTCCACTTTATTTGGTATTGAGGATATAATGAATACTGTTACCGAGAAAATATTGTTGTTCTAAGACCGTTTCCGTCTGAAGCTGTCCCCCACACCTTCATTGCCTCATAAGATCGGATGTAGAAATATAACAACACACATTTCTCGCACCTCAGTAGAGTAATGGAGGTCTGATATCTCATGTCAAAATAGGCAATTACGTTCGATCTGGTGTTCATCAGTGTCCTAGCCTGTAGAACAGAATCACTATAAACACGGGTTAATTATTCGAGGATCTGCCACGAATGAAAATCAAATGGCTAGAAGTGGAGAATTCCTACTGATCGAACCATTTCACCTACACTATCTACCACTGCATAATTGGTATTTCCGAAAATCTTAATAACTAACGCAAGCCACAAAAATAAAGACGTGCAACAAATACATGGAATTACATACTTGGAAGCCGGTACCGGTGTAGTATTTCTTGGGTGTTGTCTTGGGATAAGTTAGCTCTCGCTCTCTTGGGTCGTTTATTTTCACACCAAATAAGCTAAATTCAGACCCGGGATTTTCTTACCGTGCTCTGATGTTGGCTAAAAACTTAGTTCTCATAGCCTATCTACAATCAGATTACTAGATGTTAATTTCTTACTTCCAGAGGAGTATATCATCAAATTGAGTTGTGTCCTATCATTATTCGCCACACCGTAGATGATCTATAAAGATGAATAAGAGATGTGTGAACAGAAAGCTTAAGAAATCATAGGTGATGGTTAGATGAGCTCCAACTTCCTCGTTCTTACATGAGCTTTCACTAGTTAAATACCATAAGCGAAGTGAATATACAAGTGTCCTCGAACTACACCAATCGCTATAACCAACTCGCATTGTACCCACCAGCTTCCCCCTTCCAAACAGCTCCATGAACGCGGGAAGTTCAGATATGCAACGTAACAAACTTCTTGCTTCTCTTGAATATCATTGGGGGATGTTATACACCGTTCATATACTAAAGCTAGAGATACGTCTTAGATGAAAGTTATGTCATTCTGCATGAAGCTTAGATTTGCAACAAAAGGAACTCTATGTTTCTATGGGATATTACTGGGAGAGTTATATAGACTACTGAATTATCACAGCTAAAAATACATCTTGACGATAAGTTGTATCATTGTGCATGAAGCTTAGATGTGCAACAAGACAAACTCGTGCTTCTTTGGTATATCATTGGAAGATTGTTATATACTATTAGAATACCGAAGCTAAAGATGAACCTTAAATGACAAGTTTCTTAAATAATAAAACATGTCATTGTGCATGAAGATTAGATGTGCAACAATGAGACTTTTGTAATTCCATGATATATTACTAGAAGGAATATATAGACTACTAAGATAGCAAAGCTAAAGTCACACCTCGAATGGTAAGTTATGTCATTATGCATGAAGCTTAGATTTGCAACAAAAGGACTTTGGTATTTCTATGAGATGTTATTGGAAGAATTTCATAAAGCACTAGAATATTGAAGCTAAAGATACGTCTCTAATGAGAAGCTTTGTCATTGTGCATGAAGTTCAGATGTGCAACAAAAGCATTTTATCATCTCTATGAGATGTTATTGGGGAGATACATTGAATTGGCGTGATTGCTGCTGATCTTCTAACTCCGTAGAGATAGTTCTTCATCATACCAAGAGGGTCTAAGAAAGATCTCCAGCTTGAGCTAATTTCGCAGTATGTTAGAGTTTCTTTCTTTCGTCATACCCTCATTCTTTAGCTACTTACTACTATTCGCAGCAATACCCTTCTTGCAATACGATAAGTCTCAAAACACTCCAAAACCATACCTTCGTTTTTTCACACATCTCAAAAACTACGTAAATGAACAACATAAGTCATGAAAGTGTGATTTTTTAATTCCTAATTCTTGCACATCTTCAGCTATCTAAATTTTGCAATTCAAGACGCACAGCACAAAGATGACTTCAACATATCTCGTTATTCAGAATCAAGATGAAAGAATACCATCGAAGGTTGTAGGAGCGGCCTTAGTCTTCCAATCAAGGATAGGGAGAGTGATCTATTATGATGTTTAATCATATGAATGAAAGATATAGACTCCTTTCTCGAATATCATTCCGTCATGCTCATGCTTTTACTTTCGAAGGAAATATGCTCCAAATGATTATTTCAGGAGTTGTAAATAAACAAGAGAAGGATTGTATTAGGCACAATAGAACCTCAGAATAGCTCTCGTTGCCATTAATTTCTTCGAGTGTCCCTTATATTTCACTGGTCACACACAATCACCGCCACAACTTTTTTGCCCCAAAAAGCAATGCCTAGAGTTTTCGAACTCTAGATTATTTAAGAGAATTAGATCCTTGATAACTGAACCTATGAAGCGGATAGTGCAAATTTAGACAATAAGCAGAGATTTTGAACAGCCAATAACATGCAAATAAACCTGCAAACCATCCTTATGTTGCATATCGTCGGAGAGTTTTCGCCGGCCAAGAAGTATACAAAAGCCAAATTTTCAACCTTTATAAGTATGAACGTGGTATTGGGAAAACACGGTATAGCAGAGAGTAACACACACCCAATAACAAACCTCCAATCCCCCAAACTATCCTTATGTTGCATATCATCGGAGAATTCTTTGACGGCCAAGGAGTATACAAGGACGCCAAGTTTTCACCCACTCAAACCTAAACTGTAAAAACAAAATCGGAAACCCAAGCCGAGGTCGCGTAGACACATTCAGCCAATCCCGCGCACCGCGCCAGACCCCATTCAATTGCTGCACGTCTGCGAGCTTATCTGGGAATAGTTCCCTTTAGTCAAGAATCAAGAACCAACCACCATCCGCCATCACCCTTCCACTATCCAACTTCCCCCCCCCTCAAAGAACTCCAAATACCACATTCAAACGCGATAAACCATGACGTTTCCAAAGCTCATCATAACAAACCCCAACATGCAACACCCCACATCAAACAACCAATGATCATCACACCCTAAACCTCCTAAACCTCGCTAGTTCTCGTTAGTTCCTCCTCGCGAAAACTAGCGAGAAACTCAAAAATTGATCTACAGAAACCCGTTAAACGTCACTTTCCGACTTTGAAATTCCCGGAAATAAACACATTGTCTGATTTGATATTATTACCGATGATCTAATGACTTCATCTTGATGTCTTGGATTTCGTTTTCGATAAAGGAAATTAATTTTAGATGTAGAAGGGGTTAGAATTGTTGATTCTATGGATCTAAGATTGTGTATCCATTCACTAAAGTCACACCTTCCATATTTACCGCTAACAACGGTACTCAATTGACCAAACCCTCACTTTATTAACCTTCACCGGGATAACATGTTCCTACTTATTCCTTCACTTGCTCATTATTGCCACTTGGGCTGGTAATTATTTCCAAATCTGACAGGTTGCCGTAGCTGCAAATGAAGTTTATCTTCAGCAATACCAAGGCTTAATTAAATAGATCTAAGAAAATACTCATAGAAGACACGGGAAGAATAAGACGTGCAACAAAACTTTTGAGATGCAATTATTGTCCAATAGAATAACAGAGATTGAAGGAAATAAAATAATTGAAAGAATAGAAGAGCAAAGAGATCAGGATATTCACTCGTTTACTAATACCATCTAACTGATTATTTCGGAAAACTATCCTCGGCTTCCAGGTTGCTTTAAGTTTCTGTAATACTAATCCCAAGAACTACTTACTATCAATAGAAGACACGGGAAAAACACGACATGCAACAAACGTTCAAAATACAACTCCTGTCCAGTAGAAAAAGGGAGATTAGAAAGAGAGTTTTACTTAGAGTAATATCAAGGCTCAAGAACTACTATAGAGGAAGGTGCTAGTCTAAAGAGGCATATATTATATAGAATTAGTTTAAAGCTAGAGCCTTTTGGAGTATAGCTGGTTCAATAGTAATCATGTTTATTAAATAAAATCCATTTTTTTAGTGAACTATATAGGAAGGAATTTTTGTTTTCGGTTTTGATATTTTTTGATTTTTTAAATTCAATAAATCAATTTGGTGTATTTATATTTCATTTTCTTTTTTTGGGTTTTATTTTACTTTTTGATATAATTAAGATTTATTTTCAATTAGTTTTAATTGATTCAATAAATCAAATTCAATTTCAGTTTCGGGATTTACTAAGTATTAATTTGATTAGGATATTTATAGCTTTTAATTAACTATATATAAGTTTTAGAAATTAATAAATTAATTAATAAATTTATTCGAAATATTTTAATTAT
>PQXL01000648.1:0-16424 GCA_004916875.1 Botrytis galanthina
AGGGGGAGGGGGGAGGGAGAAAATAAGGGTGTTCGTTTGCAGGATTCTGTTATATATACATTTATCGGCGTTATGATCCATCGATATCGAATTCCATTCGGCGTTTTCTGTAGGAATGGTTGGAACCTTGCGTTTGCGGTTATTGTATATACCTAGGTCTCTATCTATCAGTATATCTATCAGTATATCTACTAGTATCTATTCACATCATATCAATATCAATATCATCATCATCATCATCATCATCATCATCATCATCATCATCAGTATCAAGATATCGATTAATACCTCTCTATTATCTCATCCTATTCTATCTACTACTATAGTCCTATCTTAACAATAATATAATATAATCCAACCCAATCCAACCTCACCCCATCTATTTTTCCATACCCAGCTACCCAACAGTCTTCACACATCCATCCATCATCTTAAAACAATATGTTTCTCATCTCATCTCATCTCATCTCATCCTATCCCATCTCATTCCGTTCCATCAGTACATACATACGTACCTAGATAGATGAATATAATACAGCTCTATATATTTCAAATGATATGAATATTAGATAGATAACTTCCATTCATTCGCTTAAACAACACATACATCACAGGTAATGATGGTATTCTCAAAACTCAACATCAGACTAGCAATCAAATTCATCCAATTCAACTAGCTGACTCGTTCATCTCAATAATGTATCAAACAGTTGTTCCTCATTACAAACACCACTTTGAATTCCTAGGTAGATATCTCCATGAATGATAACAAATGCAAACTGATAAGTATGTTCAAGCAAAAAGCTATGCTGTGATAAGTAGCACATACATCCGCTTAATAACTACACAGTCCACCAACCTCATCATCCAAAGTCCATGTGCCAGCCAATCCACCCAATTCCAATCCGCCATCGGGTTGTTCGTCCAATTTTCCTACAAAGAAATCTCCTTTACCCATCGTATTCAAATCTCTATTCATGACTCTTCTCGCCCAAGAATCAATTGTGGGCTCTCCAGTTTCATCCCTCGCTTGTTTTAAAAAGGGGATAAGCGCCGTACCACCTGTCCCTTTCAATTTCCTCTTCTTCTCTTCATCATCACCTTTTCCACGAGATGCTGTTGCAATATCTACCTTTCGGCTACGAGTTGCCTCGGGACTCATGGAACGGGAATGAGAGTGAGATTCACGGGATTTGATAACAATGTAACGTGTGACAATGGCGATGTGTTTATCGCGGAATGTGCGCAACATGGCGAGACAAGCATCGTAGGCGAGACAGAGTTCATGGTTATCGGTATGCGCTTCGACGTAACCGCGAATATTGGCCACGGCGGTCATATCTTCGAGGAATCGTCGATGAGCCCCTGGCATGTATTTTCTCATTTCGAGAAGAAAGTTATGCTTGGTTCGTGGAGCTGCGCCTTCGGCTTCACTCTCTGAAGCGGCATCCTTCTTCTCACCCGTTGGTCGATGTTCTATTCCTAAAACAATGTCGAAAAATTGAAGAATGGAGCTTTGAGCATTGCTACCCCCAGAGAGTTGACGATATTGACCAACTCCATTACCCTCATCGTAGAAAACTCCATTTGGCAATCCGGCTTCTTCCATATTCTTACTACCAGCAAGGAAAGGACGAATTCGATTGTAGAACACATGAGGATCGCAGCTTTCATGCATACGTTGAAGGAGTGTTCCAAGATCATCGATTCTCTCCGCAAAAGTTCGAAGACAAGATGTAACAGTCCGGCTATCGTTCTTACGAGCCGCCTCAATTGCTGTAAGCATGAGCGGAAGAACGGGAGCAGCGCGAGCTTCGATCGCCACTGAAACCAAATAAAACCAAGACTCGTCGATAGAGCCAGTAAAAGTGGTTAGAGTGGCAAGATTCTCTAGATTGTCGACATGTTCATCTGCGAACAATGGTTTAAAGTTCCAGAGACAGACGGCAGCATATGTGGCGACTGGTGGTACTTCCAAGTAGTTTGAAATGTGTAAAAGAGGGACTGTAATGGATGGCGGCAAGTTCTGTAAATTTCACAAGTAATCAGCACGAGACTTCCAAACAAGGCTTTCGGATCGAGGGAAAAAATTCTACAAACCTCTTCAGGGCTATCACCACCCCAGATATAACTATGCGCCATGAAACATAACAACGAATATGCTCTTCGCCATTCCGAATCATGTTCCAGACCGGCAGTCGAAAGAACTGGCAGACGATCAATAACACCGCGCAGGCGTTTACTCAAAATCAAACCTTGAAGGTTTGCATTGATCGCCTCCCATTTGTTGTAGTATGGATCGGGAAGTCGCTCGAGAGGTAAATCAGCCGGAAGAAATCCATATTCTGGAGATATTCCGTATTTGCTGAGCTTGGGAAGTGGAGGAAGCATGGTCTGATTGGGGAAAAAGATAGATAGGTTTAAAGTATCTGTCCTGACGCAAGGAGTATAGGATCTTTTGTCCAATACTCCTCAGCCTTTTCGATAATCTTTGTAGTTGCTTTGCATATGAACAGCAAATATGTTTCGTGAGCCCAAAAGGTGCTGAGATGAAGTTGGATGATAAGATGTTTCAGAAACTTTTACCAGAAATTCTTTTTGAGAGGGGATAATTGCCCCTCCTATATATAGTAAAGAGAGGGAGGGGCAGGGCAGGTGGTCTAAGAAATGGGAAGAAATTAACATTTGATAGCAATCCGCTTAGAAAGCAGCTTTTCCCGGAATTGCGCGGTATCGGCCCATAAAGACTAATCATTTTCCTTTAATAGAAGATTGTTTGTCATGGACATGGTTCTGGGCATAGCATAGTTCTGGTCATGGACTCGTGGACTCATGGACTCATGGACTCATGGCATCATGGCATCATAGCAGATGTCAAAGAGTTTTCCTTTCTTTTCTGTTCTTCTCTTCTCTTCTCTTCTCGTTCCTATTTCTTCCTTCCTTGCCGGCATTGGAATCACGTGTCCTAGGACCTTTGAATATCAGGATACAATACAATCAATCAACAATTATCTGTACGCTGGTACACTCGAGTACAATGGAGTCGTCCGATCCGATATAGTATTGATTTGATATTGATATTTGAATTTGAATTTGAATTTGAATTTGAATCTCAATTTTGATACATGACTAGTTTGATATGCGAGTCTGACTGCCAATTTCACTCTTGTAGGGCCCGAGTTGAATGTTTCAAAGTCCCTGCGACCACCAGACCGACCCACCACACAACCCTACCAACCCTACTATCCATCCATCCATCCTCCATCCATACTACCGTACATTGGTGTTACTCCGTACTCACACAACCATCCCATCATCTACCCGTGCCTACAGTGTACTCTATCTAATCAATTCATCACATGATACTTTCTAGCTAAGCTCCACCCCCACCCATCTCATCATCATTGCGTTCTGAATAGCTTCACTACCGCTATCTCGCTAGCTAGCTGGCTGGTCCTGAAGCTCATTGTGAATAATGGCCGCTGTTCAGCAACGAGTTCTGAACTGGCTATACAGTGTCCTTACAAGCGTATGTAAATCTACCCGCCACGTATATACAGCTTTACCTATACTTACATTCAATTCCAGGAATATCGAGATGTAAATCGTACATACAATGACGTCGCCCAAACACTTTCGCAATATACCTCATTATCCCCACGAACGGATGTTTACAGTACGTAGATAAACTTACAGATTATGCCATCAACTCGAATACTAATGCGCAAGCTAAATAGCATACGAGAATGGCGCATCTTCACTCCTCCTCCATCTTTCTGGCACCCTGCCTGTGAATTTTCGTGGCACAACCTACAGATTCCCAATCGCACTATGGATACCTCACGCATATCCACACGAAGCTCCATTAGTATATGTGACACCAGTTGAGGGAATGGTAGTAAGAGCAGGCCAACATGTAGATCCGCAGGGGAAGGTCTATCATCCATATTTAACGAGGTGGCCAGACTATTGGGATGTGAGTCGCACAACTTGGCACATTGAAGCTTTGAAATTGCTTGGCAGATGTACTCATGGATTGAAATATACAGAAATCCAATGTGCTCGATTTTCTCGCGATTCTGCGAGACATTTTTGCTAAAGAGCCTCCTGTTATATCGAGACAGCAACAAAATGCTACACCACGTCCACAACCAACAGCTATGCCTCCTCCTATACCGCCGCTTCCACCAAATGTCCCTCGATCGATACCAGGTTCAGCTTCCCCGCGTCCATTGACCGACGACCTCCCTCCCCCTCCCCCACCGAAATCTATAAATCATGCAGCACCCTACTCCCCTTCGAGCTCCCCGCGGCGAGATGATGGGCCACCGCTGCCCCCACTGCCTCCACAAATTGGATATGATAGTAGCAGATATGCGCCGCCGATTCCACAATCACCAAACAGACAATCGCATGCTCCTCAAAGAAGCAGTAGTCTTCGTTATGAAAGTGCCCCTCCATTGCCACCGCAACAGCCCAGGCAAACCTTACGGGAACCATCATATAGTCCTGTGAGTCCAATAACTCCACCAGATGATTCATATAGACAGTCCTCATACTCTCAGTCATACCAACAACCTCCACAGTCTCAACAAACTCAGCAATACCCACCACAACAAGCATACAATGTAAATAATATTCAACAGCCGGCCCCGCAAAATGGTAGACCCCCACCGCCGCCTCAATACATGCATCCACAGCAACAGCCATACCCTGGACATCCAACGCATCAGCAATGGCCTCAATATCAGCAGCAACACCAACAAACGCCGCCACCACAACCTCAAGCCAAACCTCCACCACCGCCTGACCTTCTTGATGCCCCATTAACTCTCTCTATCCCCGATGCTTCATCCGCCAATCTTCCAGCTCCACCTGTTCCACCCAACCCAGAAAAGGATATGCTTCTCCACAAACTCGCTAACGCTTTACACTCCCAACGCCTTCATCACACTACCCAAACCACTTCTTCTATTCCAGGTCTTCAGTCGCAACAGAAATCTATGCTCACTACTCTCTCCGCAATGCAATCTGAAATATCCGCTCTTGAATCCCTCTCCACCCTTCTCTCCAATAATACAACGATCCTTCACACCTCTCTTCAAACCTCCGACCAACTACTTCAATCCTCTCAACATCGTACTCCTCCCTCCATTGATGAACTACTCGTCGCACCAACAGTTGTGGGAAACCAACTTTATGAATTAGTATGTGAAGAAAGGAGTTTAGGAGATGCGATTGATGTCTTGGGCAAAGCCGTCGAGAGGGGAAGGATAAGTGGACCAACATTTGCAAAGATGACGAGGGGATTGGCTAGAGAATGGTATCTGAAAAAAGCGTTGGTTAGGAAAATTGGAAGGGGCATGGGATTGAACGGAGTCGCTGGAGTGGGTGGATATTGATAATTCACACTGAAATACGAGAAGAAAAGGGAAGAGATATATCCTATTTGTATGGCTAGCTGAATTTTGGGATAACAGGATTACATACAAACAGAGGATGAAGGAAAGAAGACGAGAAGTTCGCTCGAATCTAGGAAATTCAAATCAAATACAAATATGAGTACAAGTAAATTCTGTACAAGAGAAAGCTTGAATAACCAACCGGTATACTAGTGCGTGACTTGTTGTATTTCATTGGTCAAATTTAATAATCCAAAAGTTTTGTTGCATATCTGAATTTCCGGATTTCACAAAATTTTGGTGGGGAAAAGTCGAAATTGGATGGGTTTCTTCTTGTTGCCTTTTGGCAATAAGATAATGAATGAATGAATGCACAGAAGAAATTTTTATTACACACTATATCTACCTAGATTCAAAACTCACGATACCATCCCTTCTCCCCTCTTTCTCCTATCGCTCGCTTGAGAATAGATTGCACTTGCGAAAAAGACTGGCGTTGAGATCTTTCCATCTATCTATCTATCTATCCATCTATCTATCCATCGATCGATTCATTCATCATCCATCCATCACTTTTACTTGATTACTTATTTTCGTTATATTATTTTATTGCCTTTTCGATGAAATTTGCACATACGTGCAATGCACATACATACAGCCCAAGAGTTCCCCAGATTTCGTTTTCCTGTGCGTGGACGAGTGCTATTTATCTCTTATATGGATGCTACAGAGTTATAATTTGACTGTCTTCGTTAACTCTTATTGATAGTGATTGTAGATCTTCATGTGTTCTTCGTGTAGCTGTTATTCAGTAGAGTATCAAGGTCTCAATCTGTTATATAAAATTACATAACACAACATCACATCACTCAAACCATTCAAAATCCAAAGGAGAAAAGTCCGGGCAGGCATTCCATGTGGTTGATATTCCTGGCTGTAAATCCACGATTCCATTCCATATCATATCAATCGATCACTGTACACACCACACACATACACACATCCTGACACTAGCTACAAAAGAAACCGAGATGCCCCATCCATCCACCCGTTCATCCATCCGATGTCCCATGTGTTTATTCACCAAGAGGCCGTCAGCCCTTCAAGTCATCCATCCATCTACTTTATCTTCCTATTCTTGCCACCCCCACGATCCCCGAGAAAACAAATCCTCATGCATCGCCAATAGCGATATGATAATGTCCAATCCCACCCTTCCACCCAACCATTGATGAGAAAAAAATCCGAGATCCTCTTTTCTCCCCCAAGTGCCTTCCTTTCTTTAACTAACCTTAACTATCAAATCATAAACAGGAACAGAAAAGAAGCTAAGCTAAGCGAAGCAAGTTCAAAAGCATTTTGCCCCACCCCACCACCACCATATCATGTCAAATCTCAAATCTCCTTCCGCTCCGCCCCAAGCCGAGAAAAAAAAATAACAAGAAAAGAAAATGGAATAAATACTCGTCACCCTTTACATGAGGTAGTGGCAACTGTCCAAGTTGGAGATAGACACAACTCGCGCCCATTGCAAATCTATTCAGCAGGCCTTTTGATTCTTGCAATGTGCTCGTGTTGAAAGCATTCACCGAGCGGGTGATGCCCACTGGAGAATCATAAGGGCATTGGTTTCGGAATTACTCTTAAAGATTTGTCTCAATCTTTGGTTGTCCATTAGGTAATCCATTTGTAGCATGTCCATTAACGCCTGTTGGACTAGTGATTTTAGGATCACCACTGACGGACGGAGGTCCTGATGGTTGAGCCGAAACGATTCCTCCCTTTTTATCTTCTTCTCCATCATCATCGTAATTTTCATCAACATCCATTTTTCGTGCTGCACGTTCCGGTTCACTGACAGCCGGTGTTGGTTGTGCAGGAGTTGAAGGGGCTTGCTCCATACGCTGAGCCAGTGATGGTTGTTGTGGTACCGGTACTTGTTGACGATCACGCTCATCTATTGAAGCCTCTTTGATTGGAGTGGCTTGCCGAGGAAGGGCAGGAGGTGGTCCAACTTCGTATGTATGAGGAGGTGGTGGACGCGAATCTTGTTGCATTGCTGGATGGCTTTGCATGCCGTGAGTTGGTGGATGGTGCGCAGCTTCTGAGGGGTGATAATTCTCATTTGCACGACGCTGTTCAGCGGCACGTGCCTCAGCTGCGCGGCGCTGGTCTTCAACTCTCCTTTGGTTCTCTGCTTGTCTCTGCTGCTCTTCAGCAAGGCGTTGTTCTTCAATTCTTCTTTGATCTTCGACACGACGAGCTTCAGACGTACTTCTATGAAATTGTGCCCGGTCACTTGGTGGTGTAGAAGGTCTTCGGTGGTGCATGTCTTCTAGTCTTGCACGATTTTCATCTGATGCTGGCTTCTTCACTGCAGGCTCGTCTTCCCATTCACGCATTCGCTTTGGACCTACAGATGGTGGTCTATTATCACCACGATCTGAAGATGGCGCGTCTACCGCAGCTAAAGCAGATGGTGGGGGCGGGGCGCCTCCTTCAATCCCACTTCTTTCAGGAATTTCAGTGTGATGAGCGTATGGTGGTTGATTGGAATATGGGGTCTTGGGAGATGGCATTGTTGCACTCATTATTGGCCGAACTTCTGGTCGAGGGCTGTTACGACCAAAAGCAGGCAAAGGAACAGGGCCAGCACCATTCATTCCATTTTGAGCTGGTGGTAGTACGGATGGGGGACCTGAAGGTGGAGGAGCGTAGTTTGTGTTCGCAACTCTTTGTGGCTGAGAAGGAGGACCTTGTGGTTGTTGTGCATGGGCAGGTGGAGGTGGCTGTGCTCCCGATGCTGCTCCTGCTCCGGGACCTGGGTAAGGACCTAGAGGGTGGTGGTCACGGGCGTCTCTTGGATCACGAGGTTCTCTCTGATCTCTCTGATCTCTTGGGTCCCTTGGATCCCTTTGGTCTCTAGGATCTCGAGGATCTCTCTGGTCTCTGGGATCACGAGGCTGAAGGTCTGCGGCACGAGGGTCGACACGAGGATCTTTGAATTCCGTTTTGAATTCTCTAGGATCTCTTGGATCCCTTTGCTCCCTTGGGTCTCTTGGATCTCTGGGATCTCTTATATCTCTAGGATCCCTGGGGTCTCTAGGGTCCCTCATCTCGATAGGGGCTCGTTGAGGAGACCGAGGACGAGGTGGAAGTTGTTGACGAGCATCGGTGCCAGGATAAGGTCTCATCTGTTGATCTTGTCTAGGACTTGGTACACGTTGTGTAGGTGGAATTGGACCACGATCAGCTCCTCGTTGATCAAAAGGGTTTGGTGGCTGAGAAGGAGGATTAATTTCAGCCAGTCTACTTCCCCATCCATTAGCTGCAGGTGGTCCTTGCGCTTGCGCTTGAGGAGCAGGATTTCCCCATTAAGGCCCAGGAGGGCCTACAGCACCAGTGGCTTGATAAGCTTGAGGATGTACATCTTGTGGTAGAGGAGCAGCTGCCTGACCTGGCATACCATTGGCTTGCCCACTCCGCAATAATTGTAGACGAGCTTTGATATGAACGTTGTTGGGATCAAGTTCGGCAGCACGTTGATAAGCATCCAAAGCGTCGTTGATCTGGTTGTTACATGATTCATACTATACAAACGATTAACAATGTCTCAAACACGACCGGCTAAAGATGAAGCAAACTTACCAGAGTACCCAAGTCGTACCAGACCTCGGAGATGTACGGGTTCAAGCGTATCGCGCGGGAATATGCATCAAGCGCATCTCGGTACTGATTAATTTGGTAGTACAAAACGCCAATCGAGCACCAGAAAGTTGGATTCCGTCCGTCTCGATAAACAGCTTGCTGATAGGCCTCGTATGCCTTGGGGTACTTCTGTTGTGACATGTAGCACCGACCGAGGAGGTACCAACTCTGTGCATCGCTTTGATCTGCCACGTGTTAGCGTGTGAAATGTGAGACCGATCATATTTGACGAGTCTTACCGGAACCGACAGATTGTTCCAAGTACTCAATGGCCTGCTCTTGACTTTGGAAACTGGTACTCTGTTGGTGATGCAGCCATCCAAGTTGCTGAAGGACCTTTGCATGTTTTGGATCCCGATCGAGAACACGCTTGTAGGCAATTTTGGCATTATCGTACTACAACCAACCTGTCAAAATCATCCAATCACATTCCAACTTTCCGACTTACATCTTTTTGTTGCTCATGAACATGTCCAATCTGGAACCAAATGTCCTCCTCTGTCAATGGAGTTGGTGGCACAGTGACAATGTATCGGAAACACTACAAGCAGTTAGGAACACATGTCACTAAATTTTTGATCAGATGACTTACTTCCAGACTCTGTTGATATTTTTGCTGTTGTTTGTAAATTATACCTAAGCGGAAATAAATTTCGTTGGCCTTTTCGAAATCTGGCTGCATTCTCATGACTTGCGAAAACGCCTCCTCGGCGTGTTCAAGAGAACCATATCTATCATATAGTATTCCGATACCATACCAAAGTTTAGGCTCCTGAAGTGAATGGTTAGACTTGAGATACAAAACGCGCATTAATTTACTAACCTTGGGATCCCGGAGATGATATAAAGCTTGTTGATAAGCTGAGTACGCTTGTTGTAAATCGTCCATCATTAAGAAGCAGTGTCCTATCACATGTTAGGATTTGAACAGCAATCGATTGCGCAATGCCAAAAAAGGTCACACTCACCAAGACTGCCCCAAACATCTCCATTATTACCATCTAGTTTGAGGATACTTTGTAGATATTCAACCGCTTTGGCGAAATTCTCTTGTGCGCGAAGGATAGAACTTATGGCATTCATCGCTGGTATGGATCTTGAGTTCGTGCGAAGTACATGTTCATACGCGGCCAGAGCCTCATCATTGTTGCCTAAGAGCTCTGCTAGACTTCCTATCATACATATTAGTGACTTGTATTATGAGTAACATGAGCAATTCTTACCAATTTGAAGCCATACAGCCTCATTCGAGGCAGCTAGCTGTTGCATTGGCGTTGGCGCAGGAGCCGGCCAGTTTGGTTGCTGTTGAGCCATTCCAGAGGGAGCTGGGCCATTGTGAGCAGGGTGATGCAATTGCATGCCCGCTGGGGGTGATGGATGATGCGCCGCCATCAGTGATTATAGCATGCGATCGCGAATTTGAGATGCGTCGGAATTATGTGCTGGCGATTACGCGCCCAACCACCTCAATGAAAATAGCTTGGCGAAAGATATCTTTTGTCGATAAATCCTTAAGATCAACAACAACAATTGTTCTCCAACAAGATTAATGTGCTCTATCTCGAAGCCCTTGCGTCGACGTTGAAGAGGTTGAGTTATGTCCTGAAATCGCGACCGAAAAGCTTCGTTTGACGGCCCAAAAGCGTGGCGTGCAGGGTTGAATAATGGAAATTCGAGCTTTTAGTGAATGTAGTGTGAAAGCTAATTCGAAGCTATCTTTGTAGCTCTTTCCAAATCACTATTGAGGTTATCTGACATGCGATTATGAGAGTTGCGCCGTCATTGAAATTATTATGCTCTTCGTTTCGCACGTTGACTCAATCGAAAACAAAAAGATTCTTCTACATTTGAGATGACGAGCGGACAGGTTGAATTTTGGTATAAAATCGGCTCGATAACTCACCTAACCCACGACCAAACTACTTTTGAATTAATCAATTTTTTGAGGATTAAAAACGTTTCCTAAACAAATAAAGGTAATATTAAGGAACACGGCGGCGGAATTAGCTCTTTTTAGAGTATTCGCTTACTTCTTTCTCGATGTCAACAAACTAACTTAAATAGTCCATGGTTTCTTTTCAACTAGTACTCCTTTGGGTAAAGCTTCCGTCGCCGATCGCTCTTTCCTTAAATAGCTTGAAAAGATAACAATCTTCAAGCTTAACCCCAGCACACGTGACTAATGACTGACTCCTTCCTTTTCCATAGCATCGGAGGATTAATAAAGAGAACTCGTAAGTCTTAAACTCTATTGGGAAGTGATTTCAGAGACCGATGGACTAAAGAAGGAAGTCTCCATCAAAATTTAAACTCCGATCAAATTTCATGAAAAAAATTAGATCATCTCCATAGTCTCCATAGTGCGTGCCATGGTCTCCATACTTCACAAGTCTCCTCCGCTTCTTATTTTGCAGCCGCCGGATTTTAACTATTTGCCAAGACGGCCATAGAAGAGAGGGAAACGAGAAGAGAAAAAGGAAATACGTGTAATCCAATCACAATACGCCGAAAGCAAAGTCGAACTCTACTGATATCAATCAATGCATCAATTTTTGTATCGTGAGTCTTGACCTGTTCCAGTATGTGTTCACGTCCAATCTTAATCATCAGCTTCAGACCAAGTGAAGGAGGGAGGGTTGGAACTATTTATTAGTTAAGACCCGACAGACCCTTTTCCATTGACCCTAATAAAGGGCCCTGCCAAATACATACCCACTGATTGTCTCAACTTTCAAGGGAATGATTCAAGGTGGGTGGATAAAGTTCGCTGGGAAGGCACAAAGGGCTGTGGGGGGTTGCGTGTATCCCCCTGTAGAAATATAAGTGGAGTGTTCTCGGCGAGGCTTGAAATCCACAAAATCTAAAAGATGGTGTGGGTGCCCAGTGGTAAGCTAGCTACACCAGTTGAGGATGGTTACAGTTGCATTCGGAAATGGCATCGCGAAATGGATGACAATGCTCACTGCACAGGCTCTTGTGTGGTGTCAGGGGTCTTGGGAAAGGGATTGTTGTGTTGGTAGGTAGGCAGGTAGGCAGGTAGGTAGCAGGTTGTTCTTCAGCCCGGCTCGGTTCTGACTTGCTTAATGCTTATTAGTCCTAGGTAGTGCATTTGATTAATTGATAGATGGATGAATGGATGGATAGGTGGATGAACAAATGGATGCTTGGATTGATGGGGAAGGTTCCACAAAGCTGCTGATGCCAAAAGGACTGTCATAAATCGACAGGAAGCATGATATTCTTCAGCCATGTGTTGGTCAAACATTTGGAGGCGGCGAGAGGCGTTGAATAAGTATTCTTTGACTTTGGGTTTGCAAAGCGAAAGGAAACATGATCTTCATCCGTTCATCGGAGATATGGGGGGATGGTGCGGCGGTCTTAACCACAATCCACCACAATAGAGGGTCATGCATTGATGTGGTAGATGCGCACGGTAGGTAAGATATTGTGTATGTATCACAGCCTCAATCAATCCTCTCGGAAGTAATTAAGCCCATGTTCATCTGGCAGATACCAGGATGGTAGACACTTAAGATACTCATGAGATACTAGGTACATTACGAAAGACTTACAAGACATGTGAGGAAAAGGGTGTGTTGCCCAGTTGTCCAGTTGCATCTAAAGCATTCATAATGTGACAAGGCCAATGAGTTACCGTAGACTAATTCATGCTCACTCCTCAAACTGTACGACAAAACTCGATATGGAACCAGGATCTCACCCACTCAGTGCCACCACCCACCGAGCCACCCACACTCTTGTACATCTTTCGCCTGTGCAGAACCCAAGTGTATCTAAGTATGTATGCAACACTAACCACCATCGAAATCCTGGTTAGTTATCATAAACGGTGAACATTCCCTTTCCTTTTCGTAGTTTAGTCCTCTCATGTTTGATTGCTTGACTAAGGACAAGTCACAAAAGAAGGAACAACATTTCCCGGGTAGATCCAATGGTTGAGGTAGTAGTCAACAATAGAGTTTATTAGATGTCATCGTGGTCACTGGTCAGTTCCTCCGTAAATCTAAACAATCGTCTCAATTTGAATTCCCCATTCAAAGTCGAACATGCATTCCAATAGATTTACAAATCTACACGATTTATTGCGATTCCATCTCCTCGATGCAGTTTAGCACCTACGACACAATTCGGATACCCACCTAAGCCATACAGTACCCCGAAACCACCCAACGCCACATCAAATCACACCCCCTATTCCCCTCCTCGGTCTATTTCGGCTCACCATCTCAATTAAGAATAACATCTGACAGCCGTCAACCGCAGTGCAGCCGTGCGGACAGCGCCCCCAACCGGCATTATTACCTTATTATTCCGGGCGGTACATGATAATTACACGGAGCATCAAATGCTCTTTTGTTCATGTAGGTACGGAGGATTTACACATTCCACACTTCGCTCAGGAAATTGAAACCATGAAATCAAAGTTTCCATGAGTCAGGATCGTATTTTACCCTCACCCACTTTATACATTCCGACTTGTTTGCACGTCGTATCGTATTTAAGGTTGTTTCAAATGACAACCCATTCCCTCCTTTCACTAGACTGACTTTGGATCAACCCAATCCGTTGTTCAACTCGAGAACATTCTAAAAATCTCTTCCAAACTTTACCTTTCCTCCCCACAACCACGTTTCCACGTTGTAAGATTTGATACCTGTCTATGTAATGGAAGCTTGATGACGAATACCCACCTCGAAATCCTGCTCGCCTTGTGTTCATGGTCGGGTTGAGTTTCTTGCCAACTCGTCATCTTGCAAGTCCCTCTGTCAGAATATACTTAGTAATCCATCTATCTCTTCATCGATTCAACTCATTCTCTTCTTGCCGCACATCACATCACATCACACCCCAAACCCCATCGCCTCACGCATGTCCAGTGTACGTTACAGTACAGTAGGTACTTCCTCCCCTGCACTAACCCGTCGCACATGCATCTCCTACAGAAGCGCAGCCCATCTGCATGTCCATACCACAACCTAAGTCACAAACATGATACATCTACTTATCTCATGTGCTTCACCATCACTCTTTTCTTCTTCTCGATTCCTAACCGCCTCTCACATGTATTGATCTCAACAATCCTCAACAATCAATCGATCAGACACACTTAGCAAACTGTCATTAACGCTCTCCCTTTTCATCACTTTCATTCGCTTATATGTCATGTTATGTCATGTCATGTCATGCCATGCAAGCAAGACCAACTCCAGTCCTGCACCACCAATTTATCCCCCGCAATCACCAACGATTCAATTACATTCATCCCATTCGATTCAACCACACCGTGAACCAAAAAAAATGCCTTGTAACTTCACGATCCCCCGTTTCCCGTTATCTCCTTCAAACTCTTCCCCTCTTTTGATACCGCAAACCACAAACTCACCCTGCACAACACATAAGTATTCGCCTCAATCGAAATTGGCTTTCGATCATCACATGCCACTTGGCCCCCAATAATAACTTGACGTGGCTTTTTTTTCATCACACGCATACACCCGTGGTTTATCAGCCACAACTGCCATTAAAAAGCGGACAGTGGCTTGAGTGGCTTAACTTTCTTACAATCCATGGATAGCATCACATCCATCTAGCCTTGGCTCTTCCTGCTGGCCTAACTCGGTTATCGTATCTTTGAACATTCTTCTCTCCTTCTTGCCTTACATGAGTATACGTACAAGTCAAAACCTTCCATCCATTCCATTCCATTCCCTTTCACCATTCCTGATTAACTCAGGTCCAAGTCCATCGTAAAAAATAAAAGGCATCCTCATTCTCATTCTCATCCTCATCCACGCGATCAAAATACCACTAACAGTTATTAATCTCACAATCTCATCTCTGATCTAATTATGTCACACCCTAGCCATACAACACCGCAACCATAAGATACACATCACACCCTACCCTACCTTACCCCAACACCTCACTCTTTATGAACCTTCTCCTCCCCTCCCACCCTTTTCATAAAAATCCACGCACAAAAAAAACAAAAACACAAATCTGCACATCCTCATCCTCACCCTCATGCTCAAACACAACACCACAACCATCCATCGCGAGCGTGCGCACAAACTCCCAAGATTACGATCATACGATCGGGATTATCGGAATCAATGGTTGGACGTGCCGGTAAGATAGGTGAGACATGGCTGGTTGGTGCTTTGGGTGACTGGATCCGTTTTTTTTTCTCTCTTTCTTACTTTCTTGGAAAAAGTTTCTTGGCTTTGCTTTTGGTGAGCCTTTGTGTTGCCCAGGAGTGGGAGATGGGTTAGGTGAGTTTGGTATGCGTGCTGGGCTGGGGAATTTGCTCACGTGTTTTCTTTTGCTGAGTGGGAGAGATGGGGAATAGTCGTGTTCATTCTTTGAGTATTGCTTGTAGGTATCTTGTTAGAATGATACAGAATTCTAGATCACATTCCACCAATATTTACCCTCCCACGCACATGTGATTATCACGTGCTCTTCTATACACGTGGTTGGTCTTGATCTCATCTTCGTTTGCACGTGTCTCTCCCTATTAACTCCTCGGTGTAATCCTTATCGTCCTTATCACTCACATCTCAGATAATCTTCCCGCAACCTGAATTTCTACATCCCCAACACCTATCTCCAAATCATCCTTGCCAAAAGGCAATACTGAACAAGAGGTAATCAGTAGACAGTATTTTCCTCCAAGATACTTCGAAGATCTAACTGCTGTTAATCGACTTCAAACTCCCATATCGATCCAATCATTATATTCTTTACAATCCCCAATCTATATCACACCATCTCATTCCCCAAAGATATGAAGAACTTTTCCATTCGAGAACCGGTAGAAGTTTGATTTATATATATTTTTGACTGATATCTTTAGAGAAAGGGGTTGAAAGTATTAGATATCCAGATAGCGAGGTTAGGAGAATATGCTATGAAAATACACCTACATACATAGGTATCTAAGACATTCTTGAAGAATCTATTTCTATTGTAAAGATCCATCACAAGATACCTAGGTACAGCAGTATGAAATATAAAGATATCATAATATGTAATGACGAGCTTTTTCTCGGCCCTTCGTGGCTAAAAATAACAACGGCCTCGCTAGCGCTCTCCGTAGTTATTTTTAACGCCACTCAGGACCTACGCCTACGCTCGTGCTGCGCAGCTTTAGAATCCTAAGAATAAATATTCCATTAAAATGTGAATTTTGAAGCTTTTGAAGCTATTCAGAGATTATAAGCTTTTGGAAGTGGTGGTCTGTGCACAGGCTTAAGCGGGGTATATTCAACCCCGAACTTATAATAATAATAA